>PNEQ01066477.1:0-91543 GCA_003012365.1 Medauroidea extradentata | reverse complement strand
CCTGAGCATGGCATCCTGGCCCGCCATTCATGTGTTATTGGAGATTGTGTTAGTTTATAATTGGCCAGGTGGTGGAGAGCCCCCTTGTGAAGGATTTACGTGTTGTCGTCCATCTTTTCTTCCATGGAGATCATAATTGTAAGTACAGTCTACCCATGGTCTCCCCGAGATTGATAATTCACCCCGGCGACCTTTAACAATATTATCAACGTGGAGCTTTTTTAAAATAATTAGTTTTATTATTTGGAGGCGGTGCATACTACATGAAAAAAAAAATTAATGTACCAAATGATTACCATTTTATTTAATTTTTAAAAGGAACAAGGGAAAAAAACAGTAATTTTTAAAACTGTAAAAAGTTTATTTTGCAATAGTCAGTTACACTCATGGAAAAAAAAAAGTCGCAACACACAGGAGTCCTAACATTAAATGTTGAGGCAATAAAACCATAAATATTGACAAATGTGCAATATACATGCTATCAGACATTTATTATTATGTTATTTTAATTACCACAACTGTAACAATAAATTTCAACTGCATATTAACGTCCCAGAACCCTCTGAAGTACATACTGACTGACTCGAGCGCTGGTGGAGACGACATCAAACGGCAAAAACAGTATGATAAGTCTGGAGATACAGCAGTACCCTAACAAAAACCACTGACAGCAATGACTATTATGTTTTCCACTCGCAAATATCAGTTGCAACACCACCAGGAACTGAACTCTGACTGTCGTGGAAGACAAGTGGTTTATTACACCACCATATCTGTTCAAATATCTTAGGAAAATGTGTTCAAAATAGCTTAGAACACAGAGAACAATTTAATGAAATGAAAACAATCTTTGACATGATAGTACAACAGCGAATACTGGCTTTTCTTAAGAGGGCGTGGTACATAATTCAACGCTAAAAGCATTAATTTATAACCATAGGTTTCTTGAAGCCAATTTGCAAAAATTAAACAATAGCAATCCTAGACAATAGCTTTAGCCAATGTTTTCAACAAAATAGTTTCCAGTGTTACGAACTTCGGAGGCACAATCTCCGACACCAGAACCTCGTGCATTTAACTGCGGCGCAAGAGATCACGCGTAACGAATTAGTAGTTTTGGATAAATATTTACTCATGAAGTTGGCAAATACCATTATCTAGGATTGTCATCCGAGTATTTTATCCATATTGGCTTGGAAAAAAGCGTAGAAATCAATTGAAGTTTTCAGGGTTTATTTATCCACCAAGGACTGTAAGTTAAAATTCTTCGTTATTGTACTGAAAATGATATGATTCTTTTACAAATAACACAGAATCTTTTCATTTGTAGAATGACATTTAACATTACAAGTAAAGGCGATATCAGTTTGCAGCCGTATTATTATTATTGCTTCTTTTTTTTATGTTTTACTACAAGACATCCAACATTTAATTAGGTAACATATCCATTAATTTAAAAAAATAATAAATTTTTTGTGAAGCGGGAATGTAACATTACATAACAGCTTTGTTAACAATTGTCACATTAGGCTTGAATGTTTGTACATAATTTACTATGCTGGTTGTAAGGGAGATTTGGTTTCTGAACATAAAAAAAAACATCTTTTTGGGGTTCACAGTAAGAACATACGGCTTTACTATGTCATCTTGATGGCACAGCAGTAAAACATTTAAAAAATTCTTTACTAGTGTAGAGAATACTAACTGACACTGAAGTAAAGGGTTTACTTTTGGCACATAAAGAGGTCTTTGAGACATTGTATCACTAAATAAAATTCCAGCTGAAAACCAATGAACCTTTTTTTTTTCTGAAACAGTTACGTACTAATTATAATCTACTCCCATCCGCATTAATGGAGGGGGCCGAAGCCTCGGATAATCCAAAATTGTGGATAATCCAGTTTTAACCTTTCTTAGATTTCAGTAGAAAGAAAAAAGATCAAATTCATTCATGCAATAAAAGGAAGTAATTTAATACAGTAGACTCTCGATTATTCACGTTAATGATTAGGGGGTATGTGTTTATAATCTAAAAACACAAGTAATAAAAAAAATCACTGTGGTCTTATTTATCCAAAATATAATCTCGTTAATCCATTCATGAGCAAAGCTAATTGTTTCACCTGCTGGAAAAGACTTAACTTTTCAAGCCTTTCAAAATACGGTTGCAGGCATAACATGATGATTAACATTATGTGAGTAAACACAACGTGTGTTTATAAATAACCAAAACAGTTACCTATAAAAAAAATCATAATTTTTTTTAACTATTTAAATTTTGTGTGGATAATCCACAAATCAGATAATCTGCACACAGATAATCGGGTGTACATTCAAATCCCAGAGCATGAAGTGTGAGTTGCTGAATTTTTGTAACATTTATTTTTTGTTAATGTTTCAAAATAAGCCTACATATAAAGATCAGAGGTCACAATTGCTAAATATGCAGGCTTAACAAAATCTGCAGGTTAAGTATAACTTAGTCACCTTCAAAAATGAGATTCTATCAGAACTACTTCAGACTGTGATTAACATTTACTGTATTAGTAATATTAAAAGCCTTGAAATTTACTTAAATATGTCAAAACACCACTTCATCTTCAGTTACAAATAAATTTCACTCATTAAGTTGCATTTTTTACGGATTTAATATTTTTATGAATGTTTGAAAATTAAACACACCAAATTGATCAGCAGTGTTCGTTATAAGCTTATCTAGATCACCTTCAAATCATAGATCACCTTCAAATCAAACAAATTCAATCTCATACTTCCTCTAAGTGGGGCTCGTGTGTATGTTCGCTGCACCTGACAATCATCTTGTTGCCCAATGTGTGGACGCGAGCTCGACACTTGGTGTGTTGCAGGCAATGCCAGTGCACTTTTTCACCAATGTACCTGTCAACGTTGAACATGTAACCATTATAGATCAGCTGTGGCTTGCCTCTGATGCCATGTATAATCTGCCAACCACCTGAATGGAATAAAAAAAACTGCATCAGCACTGCACACAGCTCCCTTCTCCATGTTTTCTTGGCCATGAAATAAAAATGCATGCCACTGTTCCCATACACATTATAAGGGTGCAAGATGCTGTACCAACATTCTGGTATTATAATGCATACACACGAGGATATACAAATGCTCTGACGATGTATTCAAGTAACAGCAATGTAAAAAAAAAGAGGAACATATGTATGAATGATGGAATGCAGTTTCTATACCACTACTGACTGCCCCCATAACAATATAAACTAGGATCAGAAAGCATTACTATGACCAAAAATTAATCTGGCTGTACATATTGAATGTGCACTGGTATCCTATTTCTAAAACCCAGAACCACAAGGTAAATTTTCATATTTACCAACACAGCCAAAGCAAGAAATATAAAGCTATGATTTAATTTTTTTTTTAAAATTCAATACTAAGTTATATGCAAGCTAATACCACATACTTATGGCAAGCCAACAACACAAGAAAGATGTCACTTTCTTAATAATATATACTGAGAACAATCAAGATCAATGTAAAATTTATAACGAACTACACACGCAATCCAATAACTACAAAAAACAATGAACAATGCATGATGGCCACCTTCCTTTTTTTCCAAGTTGTGTAAAGTTCCTACATGTGCATAAGAGACCAGTGCAAGGTTCCTTTGTGAAAACTTAAGTTAACAGCATTAAACTTAAAATAAATAGGTATTTATTCAATTCAGATAAGTTCACATTAAAGAACAATACAGCATATAAAATCCTACAACACTTAATTCAAAAGAACAGGACATAATGGACAATAGACAGTTAATTTTGATTCTTAATATAATATTTCTGACTTTATCAAGCTTGCACTGTAGGACCTGCAAATAAAAAGGACTGGATGTTCTCCTACACGTAGGCCCTATATGAAAACAAGGTATCAAGCTTTTCCTGTGTTGGCGTTTTAAATAAATATATTCAACACAGTTAAATCTATTTCTTTTTACTTCAGTCGACATAGAATGTTTTGGCCGCATTCCATTACTGCTGAAATCACTGAGATTACTGAGTTTACTGCCAGCAGTATCGGGACAGTTCAGTGTTAGTGAAAATCGTGTGTCTCAGTGAGAATAGTTTTGGAACAATCGGCAATGCAGTAATACAAGAGGTTGTAAATATAAACAATAAATTCAATCAATTGATATGAGAGAACCAATTTGGAATGCCTGTAGTTATTAAAAACTACAATAAATATGCATGCACACAAAAATGGTTTTGAGCACCGTTTTGTATGGATGATGCTTTCCACACATCTTCTGAGCATGTAGATAAAGAGAAAGGAATACATGTAAGCGTGTCCCTGTTTGAACGAGGCTCTTCCTCTCCATTGTCTCTACTGTGAGTTCATAACGGATGAGCTGCAGAACTAAGTTCACACTCCCCTATGTCAAGAGGAGGCCGGATCTAGTGAAATATTGCCACCAAACTCCTCCACCATACACCTTGAACTGCTAACTTGGCTCATGTTGACCAAGCATGATGGCACAACAGTCTACTTATTGGAATCTACAATGGCACACATCTAATGAAAATGCCTACACACACCTACGTGCATGTAAAATGCCGAACCTATTATAAATTACTTACAAATGTAGTATGTAATACCATACAGAGCTGTTTAAATACAGTTAAACCTCAGGCTCGGTGATTCAACTGTACCAAAGAGAATGTTTTAAAATTTAAACGTTTATGTTTATGAAAAAAATTAAAACTACAGTATTTCTACTGTTGTTATTGATAACACAGTTGCAGCAACCAGAAGGCAAGAACTATACGTTATTTTTATCACAGTGCCAAAGTGCACTATCATCTCAAAATTTACGTTCCTGCAGGTTACAAATTTTGCTGCGCAACATGTACTTTTTTCCCCACCAGATTAGAAAAAATTAACTGAAGTAAATGTCGAAAACATTAATTCATACTAACCATTAAATTTTTTTCTAGCATAAAATGTAATGCCACATTCTCAAATTAAGTCACCAATAGAAATAATACAAGCTTGAGGGGAGATGACTGCAATTTAACACAAAGTAAATAAACAAATAAATAAAAAAACAAACAGCATTGTAAATCAAAATTTATTTTAAAAAAATATTAATTCCATTCAGGACATAAAAGATGCAGTTAGCATGAAAAGAACAATAATATATAGCCATCTTCAACTCTTAATACACACTTATCTTCCTCACTGTGGTCATCATTCCTTGTTTACAGTCCAAAACAATCGTTCCAATATCTTCCTATCATGGGACGGGTGAGAGTGTTTGTCACAATAAACAGTCAGTGTGTTGCCATACGTGCGGACACGAGCCTTACACATGTTGTGTTGTATGCACTGCCAGAATACGGTGTCACCCTTGTACCTGTGCACATTGAACAGGTAGCCGTCATAAACCAATTGTGGCTTGCCCCTGGGACCACGAACTAACTGCAGGCCACCTGAACAAAACACACATACATCAAAATTGCAATTAAAAAAAAAAAAAAAAAACAAACAAATTGCAACTATATGACCTACTTGCAGTAACTATATATGCATTCAGCTACTATGAATTCAAACTGAAAAACACAAGTTCAAAAAAAAATTACTTCAAACAATGATGATTTATTATTTTAACATTCTCGCTATTGACTGAAGCCACACAGAAAGACCAACACAAGGTTACATACTAGAAGAGGGAATGCTAAAACATAAAATGCTGCCCCACCAGAATATCACAAAATCTAAACTACTAATTGGACTAAATATTAACAGATGTTTATAATTTATGGAATACTTGTTTGTTCATACGTGGGACTGAAGATGTTCGTAGGCCTACTTTACAAGTAAGATATTTGTCTAAATATAATCAGCGAAAGTATTTTAAGACATTTACCATCACTTGCCCCTGCTGCAATTGTGCATCTGTGTTAACATTTTGTCTTTGAACCGTGTACACTTTTAATAGCTAACGTGCAGAGATCTATCTTAAGTGTAGTACTTTGCAGGCATTTGCAACCTAACATTTACAATAGCTGTTATTGATCACTTCTGCATTTACTAAGAAGATACTGTAGATTTCAGAGCAGTGTAATGTATACATACCATGTAAACAATGTGTTATGTTTACATGCAATGGACCAGTACTAACTGGCTTAAAGTATAAATTCAAAAGGACTTTTCTTTGAGTGGTCACTTTATCACGAACTGCCCGTATCCAAATTACGCATTAATTCATACCCCCATGTGAAAAAATGTGTTTTTGTAGTTTAGTTTATTATGTATTTTTTAACTATAACCTAGCTTGTGGGTGCTTGGAAACTATTTAGAATTTGCTCTTAAGATGTAACCAAGCAACTGTTTACTATACAACAAATATACAATAATACTGGATTGTAACACGTACTACTGATATCCATACAGTGTGTCAGGTGATACGTTGGTACGGGCTGTGCCAAGGGAATCCAACATTAAAAAATAATTGGAAAATACTTACTAAATGAAAATAAGGGAAAATGAAAGTCAAGGTAAGATAACCCGTAGACATGAATGGCACCACATGGAAAATACTCGGAAAAAAGTCATCATGCCTTTGTTTACGAGAGAAATGGCACTGTAGAGCGAACAACTTACCCTACATACCTGCTCAAGTATTTTGAACCTCTCTCTTTTACTAAGGACCTGGTAAATTTTTATCAAAGAATATTTTCTGCTTACCTTTATTCACTGTTACATGAACAACCTTGCCCCACATATTTTTGTAAACAACTATTGATATTTACAGAACTAGAAGCTTCTTATTTATCTTGGTATACATTTGGCAAAATGTTTGCTATTTCTATCAATTTCTTATTTCCAAGTATCAGATACAACAGTACAAAAAGCAAAGATTATGCTTGTTAACACTAATTGGATTGTACGTGGTACCTGATAACATGCACGGACAAGCACACACAGGTTTTTTTAAGTTCTGAATTTTAATACATTCATTCGCGAAAGTAGTTTCTGCATTCGGTACTGAAGTAACCCCATCACCCTACTCTGCCTGACACATGTCATTATTTGAATATAGCAGTTTGCACAATAGCGTGCGCCACGGCATGACGACAGCGTTGCTAAAACTTCTCGCGTTGCTTTTCCTGGTGTCTGGTGGCGATGGACAACTACTGGTTTGCAGAAATTAACTATCTATGTTACCGAAAATAGAACTGCAGCACTGTAAATATATTTTGTAACATATTAAAAATTAAAGTGAACTAAACAACATGGGTACAATTTAAATGTGTTCACACAGAAGGAATATTTATTTCGTCCAGTTATTGGTTTAAATAATGAACAGTGCTCCATTTTATTACAAAATGTCATTGTATTCTACAATGTAGTCACGGAAATAAACTTAGTGTATATTGAACATTCAGACAGCATATCGCTACATATGATCTAAGGTCTATTCTAATACATTTATAAGATGAGTCATATCACTATTTTCAGTAAAATAAACATTTTGAAATTAGTTTTGTTGTAGTCACTGCTTGTTGAGCTTTCTGAATACAGAAATATTGCAGATAGTGAGAGAATACAACATTATAAACCATTAAAATATTTTACCCTTGTCTATATAACACCACCTAATGAAATGTAAACAATATTGCAAGAAAACTAAAATAGATAGCAGTACCATCACTGCAGCATCTGTCACTGTCATTTGAGCGCTCAATTGTGCAGCGCAGAATATATTGCATTTTCAATTTACATAGTTGGAAGTGCAGCGCTGCATTGCGCTACTGTGCCAACTGCTTATTTGTTACTATGTTTTGTGTGTGTATGCACATGTGTGTGCATGCATGCATACATAGTGTTTCACTACCAGGTTGGCACAGCCATTTGGGTGTATAAAAAACCTTATCACTACTTGATGTATTTTATCATTATAATATTTCAAAAATTTCTACAGAAAATTCTAAAAAAAAAGGTAGCTCAGTTACAGGGTTCACGTCAATGCAAGTAATACATACTCTACACGGTACACAGAGAAAGGTGCTGCACCTACACTTTCACCTTTAAATGCATAGCTCTAACTGGGGGGTAGAAGGTGGAATTATTAATTTTTTTTTTTTAAATTGTGAACATAACTCCAAACTCTGTGGGCTATCTTTAAGACTGTCACTTTGATTGAATTCTCATACAAATGCTTAAACATGAATACGTACCAGATCTTCAGAAATGAGATCGCTAAGGGGTGAAATGATGCTCAGTGATGTTTACTAAAAGCTAAGAAGTAATTTCTTGATTTTTCGAAATCTGATACCTGAACAGGTAAAAAAAAGGTGAATTATATTACCACAGAGTTGTCAATACAGCTGCAATCATACCGACCATCCTCGTGATTTTTACCTTATGATAATTATTTAAATTCAAGTGATCAATAGAGTTAGTGGACCGGATGCGTGAGCCATGCTGTAGCGTGGTATAGAAATTATTTTCTCTTGTGTGACTATTAACATTGTTTCCAACGTGTTTATCTAGGAAAAGAAGACACACTTCAAACTGAAGCCCTACGATTTAAAAATTTCCGTCCACTTTATTCAAAAACATGATTTCTAAGCTCCTCAAAAGTGCTAAAAAAGGCTTTTTCACGTTGCCGTAGCTGACAAAATATTGATCGTAATCGAAATAAAACTAAGCTAAAGAAACCAACTTTTCCCACAACTTTCACTGCATTTTTTACTTAGTGTGTGCTGCCTATCAGTTCATTAGAGGCTAAGAAATGACTAAGACATAAGAGTGACCTTGAAGTGCAAGAAATGCTGCATCGCCTCAACGATCTGAGCGCTGAACTCGCAAACTTCCAGCCGAACCGTTTAGACTACGGGAAACTAAGCGGTGGCCATATAATTTTATTGGTGGAAAGTCTTCAGCAAAGTTCAGTGCACACCGCAGCCCGAGTTTCACATTAGTGCATCCTGAAGTATGGCAGTCTGAAAAGGCAGCTGTTAAGTTATGTTGGAAGGCTTAAAAACAGTTATTTTTTTTAATTGAGCATGGTGTCATAACAATGAGGTTCCTACCTTGTCTGAAGTGTGTTTTCTTTTCGTATGATGGCACAATCGGTACATGTGGAATAGTTTAGTAGAAAAAAACCTCTGTTTATGAACACACTGCGACACATTTGAAGCAAGAGGTAAGTGACGCCCTGAAGGGCTTGGCAAAGCTAGATCTAACTCTGAGGCTACTATGTACATAATTGGTTTTGCTGCTCACAGAATATATTTTCTTACGAGCCATGCATTCTCAGAGCTATAATGCAGGCAACACTGACAAACATCTAGGTTAAATCAGCAACACTTCCATTTTCCAGCAAAGCACTTCTTGTAAAATATTCCATAAACTGGTTACAGATATTAAATAATACGGCCCGAATTATGTATCCTCTGTGCTGGGCCTAACCTCATACACTACTGCACAAATTATTTTCAAAGCTGATCCAAATGCAAGCATTTTATTGCAAATTATTGTGACCAATTAACTAAAAAATATGCAAAATGACTGTATTGAAAAATGGTAGCCAAGCAAATATCAATACATGTAAGCAGTAATTTTTCCAGTACATGAATCTGCCCAGTAGCAAATAAGGCTCTCTGTTTACAATATTGTAAAGAAAATTATCAGTAATAAACAGGATGTCTACTAGATCTAGTATATAAAATTCCCTAATTTTTCAAGATTTTTTAGTTCTAAAAGCTTTATTTTTCCAGAATGATTTTCTAACGTGATGAAGTTTCACCAAACTTAAAAAATATGACGGTAATATAATATTGACAGATTTCGAAGTATACCAAAGACTAACTGAATAATGAAGATTATTCATAAAGTATTTCACACATATTTTTGCAAAAATCATTTATAAACAGAAGCTCCCATCAATTTTGCAGTGAATCAACTTTTCATCAACCGTGATTGTTTTACAAGATTCCCTCAAATAATACAGAAATACCAACTTTGTTTACTTCACATATCTTGCACTGTTTGAAAAACTGAAAGATGAGTTTACATTGTCTTTTACAATGCTAATGTGTAAAACAAAGTACGCCTGTCAGTAAAATCGAATCATGCCAAGTTACCAGGATAATAAACTAAAAACATGCTGCTAACCTCAATATCAGCTGAAGAAAAATTCCCTAATTTTCCCCTGAATAGAAAATTCCCTGATTTTTCCAGGTTTACCAGGCCAGTTGACACCCTGATATATGCATGTATACATGCATTCTAAACAAAGATATTTTCATGCCATACATTAGGGCAACTTTTCTACTGGCTTCATCTTCAAAAGTGTTATTTATATTTTCACATCTGCGAGCTAAGCAAACTTTGTAATAATGTTATGTGACGAACCGTTAGATTATTTCTCTTTGAAATTTATGTGCAACCGTTAAATACATTAAGTTTATGCTTAACATTACACTGCCGAAAGTCACATTGCTTTTATTTGTGCATACTTTGACACACATTATTTTATTTGCAATACTTACGGTTCAAATTCCAGAGCATATTTCTATTATTGCATTTTTCGAATCCGATTGGCATTGCAGAAATGGTAGTTTAAAAAAGCTGCTTTTAGCCATTTTGAGAGTCTTGTAAATTGTGTTTCCAATAAGCTATCCTAATTTTTGAACTGATAGAAACATTGTTTGAAATGTGTTTTCTTTTCAGGAACCTTAATGCCAAAAACTATTAAACTAATTGCTTACATGCATCTAATAACACCCCAGATAACTTCTGCTGAGATAGCATGATACTGTAGTAGGCAGTTAAGTTGGCCTCTGAGCTCCACAGAGCTGTTATCAGGACGGAAGGGCGAAGAGAAACTGATTATCTTGTGGTCCGGGGCCACCTGTCAGCTTGATACTAGCGGGGCAAAAACATTCAGCGTGTTCCGTCATACACTAAATAAGAATAACATATTTGTGAGTTGCAGCAATTGTGCTTGGGAATATATATATATCATTCAGGATAGGCAAGAATTTTTATCTAAAGTCACTTTTTACTACTGTCCTAGCAAATAAACATTAGGTTTCGGCAAATAATTTAGTTTTACCAAAATTAACGGAAGTGTTAAACAGGTAACTAGCGAAAACCACACATGGTTTTGTTTTTAGAGGAAAGGCAACATAGTAAAACAATTTCACTCGAATAATTTTATGACACTGAATAGGATACTATTGGGTTTTAATGTATGACTCGCAAAAATTCTAGAAATGAATTATTGTTGCTTTAAAAGCCAATTCTAACTGAAGTTTACATGTGCCCCTTAGGTTTTCTTTGCTTTAATTTATGACAGAAGTAACGCTCAATCATAGTTATGTTTACGGAGTTCAATTTCACGTAAGTCGTTTAGGATCTACAGAACTAATAAATATTTACGACATTTTAAAAATGCTTGTTTAGGTGTGGCTTTGTGCTTGAATGCACCGATCAGCATTTATTTGTTACACATATCGTCAAAAATTTAGCTTTAATTCAACTTTGGCATGCATGTCACCCTGCACGTACATTAAAAAGTATGGCACGTTGGTGCAACTTTGGGTAAAGATTTACCTTTTCAGACATTCCTTAAAGGTTGATTAGTTATCATTAAAAAAAAAAAAAAAAAAAAAGTGTGGCATTGGCAACATCACACTTTGAGGAACATTAGTCATGTTAGTAGTTTCAATTTCGCAATACTGTAAGCCCCTTAAGATGAAACATTATGTCTAAATTAAAAATAAACTCTGCCGGACAAAGTAAAAACGCAGTTACACAGATGTGACTTACGTAGCATAAGTTAACAACTTTTATGATTGTGAAGAATTTAATTAATACATTTTGTGAAGAATGCTAATTTTTAAACATCACTATAACTGGTTGGTTACCATACAAGTCTTTTAAACAAAGGTAAATTACATACCGATCATACTCATGAACAAGTTACCAGTTCACCTTAACTACACTCTAAGAGCACAGGTGCATGGTCTGAAAACTAGAAAACAGAAATCTGTCGGAATGTGTGAATTAGCAGGAGCTGGTGAGATGAGAAATGGTAAAAAGTGTGATAGCTAAAAACCAGATATGCAATTACTTGCTTATTCCAAAGCTCCTACGATGTATACATCTCAGAACAGTACATCCGTACAGAAACATTCAATTATCACGACGTATGTTTATTACCTAAGGAATTGCTGATTGTGTAAAACATAACAGTATTGTTTAGTAAGTACTTGTTTATGAACATGTCAGATATTACATAATATACACACAACTCACAATTACGTGTGAACAAAACTCGTTAATTAATGCAGTTTCATAAACAGTTTTTAAAATGTGCCTTGAATAAGTTATTTGGTTGCGTAGTTTAAATAACACGACAAATATATACACTTTTAATTTTTAATTTATTCATGGTTAAACGTTGCGGATATTATAACTGTGTGAAGACTGCAGTGATATAAGTCAACAAGTGGAACAAAATAAATGTTAACAATTGCAACATTGCCACTAATAACTTGTCATAACACACAAGTAAAGTTTTGGTTTGACATCTCCAATTACATAACATCATCAATAGAAGTAGTAGTACAACTGGAAGCATTTGAATTCAAGTGGTGATATTCTACAAGATACTTATGAAGAGGTGTTTATTTCGCGTGCACTCGTATAATTTAGGCCCCCTACTAAAATATTAACTTTGATCCTAATAGGACAATGGCGGGAAAGGCAGCTAGGCTACTAATTACAATAAAAACAGAAAGAGTTGTGCACAAGTACTCACAGGATGGTACTTGCAGATAGAAACACACACACATAGGACGAACACATTTCTCCGCGGACGCGCGGTCACAACGTTTCGCAGACTACATCTGCTTCATCAGGTGAGTGGAGGCACACTGAAGTCCATTGTCCAGCGGTGGTTGGTAATCAGTACACCTAGCGGCCAGAGGGCAAACTAAGGTGCGGCGGGAAGTTTGAAATGAGGGTTTGTTATCTGAGGTTAAGGCCAGGTGGCTGTCTGGATTTTGTGATGTATTGATGTACCAGTTCCCAGCGTCTTAATTCTGGTTTTTTTCTAATGCTCCAGATAACAATGGTTTAGTTGCGATAGTGTTGTTCTGGTGGTATGGGTGTAGTGTCAAAAATATTGAAATTTTTCTGTTTTGTTAATTTGTAGGAAAAATAATTTAAGTTGTTTTATAATATTCTATATATTTTGGTGGACAGCCTGTTATTTTCATGTCTCTTCCAAGTAACTGCTGAGGGATAAGTGTATACTGTATTTATGTGCACATTGGCCCCCCCGCACACATAGGCCCCCACCCCCCCTTAAGTTTTGAAACTCAAATTTGGAAAAGCTAAATTATCACACATAAGTCCCTCTATGTGTATTTCACAAGTGAGAATGCTGATGTCTGACAACCATGTACTGCACGCCGTCATATGAGTTTATTTTGTGTACCGTATTCGCCCATGTATGCCGCGCAGGTTTCCCTTCTCCTCCAAATTTGAATTTGGGGTTGGGCGGTTTACATGGATAATTTGTATTTGAAGTCCGCGTGCTACGTAGGTAGGTAACAGCGTGCGCGGAGACTTAACAACAGCGCGGTAGGCTAGGCGCACACATACACAGCCACGCACAGGTGGAGGAATGCTGAATTGGAGGCACGATCGATAACTAGTCATGTGTTTAGGCGGCATTCGCATTGTTCTCAGTGCATAGCAGATACGTGTTTTTGTAGTGACTCGGTACGTTAGTATTTTGATAGTTCTTTGAGAAATCAAAATGTCAAAACGACGATCGTGTTCGTTTACAGTGAATGAGAAGCTAAAAGTAATTAAGGCAGCAGAAGAAATAGGAAATTGCACAGTTCATAAATACATCACAGTGTCATGTATTAGAAATTGGCGAGAAAGGAAAAACAAGTTACAGGATACCGTAGCAACATCAACAGTTCATCGTGACTAAAAATTTTGGTCAACTTATGCCGGATAATGCAGGTAATTTTAGTTTGCTTCGAGTGTTTAGTGTTGCATCACACGTTGCACGCCTCATGTACTCTGTGCGTCCGACCCGTGCTCTTCAACAGCTGATTGTTTACGTTTTTGGTATACGGAAGCAATGCGTTTTTCTTACCTTCTGAATTTGTTTGCATAAAATAAGTTACAGCAAAACAATGAACCATATTATGTGCTAGCAAATTTAAGATTTTTTTTATTGATTGGGTGATACTTCATAGCTTAATTTTTTTTCTTTTGTACATAGGATGTAAATAGAAATAGTACAGCATTAAAACATATGTAATGTTGACAAATTTTAAATTATTCTGAAAGAAAAGAAAAAAAACTCAAAACTGCGCACATAGGTTACCCACTCCTTTGAAAGTGTAACTTTTGAAAAAAATAGTGGGCTTATGTGCGCATAGAGTAATAAAATATCAACAATATTTGTACCACTCATGGAAAATCAATTTACCTAAATATCTAAATTTTTAATGGAGTATTTATTATCTTACATTTATCCCCACAGAACATGAAATATACACACTACATATACACATCAACCGTACCTTGTTTATCAAATTAATTTTAAAACATGCTAAGCATATTCAAAGGAATTACTAAGTGGAGGCACGCTGTCTGTAACATGTAATCTTTAAGTTTATAATTTTGAGTCAAAGCAAAACATATTACCAACATGTATTCTAGTGACACTGTACAGTATATTTAAAATAATATTTTAATGAAAATGTTAATAGGTTGACTATATTTTTGTTAAACTCTAAACAATGTAAACATTGTTATTATAAGCAATGCTCCAAAAATGTGATAATAAGACTAAATTACAAGATTTTGCCATGTTAGTGCACCTTCCTCGCTCACAAAATAGTCTGTAAATTTGTCCCTGATTCGTATTGCTGAACTTGTTCCTCTGCTTACAGTATCGGTAGCCAACTCTTGCAAGCCACAAATGTTAAGGGTTTCTTCGAATAGGAAGCCCTCTCTAGACTCCTAACGTAACTGTGTCAGAGACAACATGCCTTTATGAAGCCTTCGGCTAAAGATATACGGACATTCGTAGGACGACAAAAAATCCTCCACGTATTACTAGTTATACCAAATGTACACTCAATGTACCTTCAAGCTCGCTAATGACAGTAGTTGTATACCTTTTGTTTTTCAGTCAAGTGTTTCTTGCCGAAAGGGTGCATTGCCTGATCAGAAAGTCCAAAGGCTTCATCAGCAACTATGACATATGGCACAGCTAAATCTCCCGACGTGGGTAAAGGTGTTGCACTGGGTAGATTTAACGATTCGTTTTTAATGGCTTCCCATAAGGTACAGTCCTTAAAAACCCCCTAATCACTTTTCTTGCCATATTCACCAATGTCAACATTCGTGAACAAATATTTTGAATCACACATGGCTAACAAAATGACTGGAAAAAGTTCTTATAGTTACAGTACATAGATCCACTATATTCTGGTTTGATTATGCGTACATGCTTACCATCGAGAGCACCTATGCAGTTTCGATAATTTGCTCTCGTGTAGAATTCCTATTATTATGCAACATTAATTTCTTTTTGTTACAGGGCGAACGTTGCAACGTAAATGGAAAAGTTTGAGAGACTGTTTTTTGCAGGGAGTGTCAAAGTTTGATGATGATGATAATTATAATAATAAAACACCTTAGCAACATTGAGAAAAAAATACGTATACTATAATCAACTTTCATTCCTAAAAAAAGTTGCAACCTCTAAAATAACCTTCAGTAACATTGAAGAAAGTGCTGGTAGAACTGATGAGACCATTCAAGCTGTGAAAATGCTGCAAGTTCACCTCAGCTCTTTGTACCAGATAGTTACAAAAAAAGAGAAAAAAAAAAAACTCCTATGTTGACAAACCAGTCGATGTGCTTCAAAGTAGTATTCTATGTAGAGAAGAGAGATGTCAAGAGAAGACTGTAATAGAATGATTTTACTGTCACTAGTCAAACATCTGAAACAAATTCCAGAACACTTGATGTACAGCAATCACCATGCACCCAAGTTTTTCAACAACTAGCCAGTTCTCACACCACATTCCACAATGCCCGCTATGAAACAAGCATTCCACATCAGTCTCCAGGGGCAGCTGGCTCCATTACCCAGTTCACCCATCTTTACACATGTCTCGAGTCTCCAAAGAAACTTTCTCCCACAACCCAAACAAAGCAGCTATGATTCTGAACTAGATTTTTTTTCATAAGGCAATGTTTCTGTCTTACAGGACGAGTTCTGAACTTGATACATTTTCATAGGGAAATGTTTATGTCTTACAAGATGAATGGATGGCATTCATAACAATATATACTACTGAACTGAATTTAAAAGACAAAGTTTTTCTTACCTTAAAGTGACAATGAGTTTTTCCTCTGCTGGTACGCAAAATTGGCCGCTGTCGATTTTACGAATGCGATGAGAGGAACTGTGAGTATTCGTAAAATCGGGGGTCTAGTATACTTGCCTCTTTTACACGGTTTATGGTTACCAGTAATTGCATTAGAATGGAAAATACAGTAGAACCCTGATTTTACGAGGCCATTCTCGGGCTCTATGAGGCCTTAACTCCCATTTTACGAGTCCTCGATTTTATGAGACAGTGGTTTTTGGAGGTCATAATTGGGCACCATGAAACCTTGTAAAATCGGGGGACAAACACAAAGGCACCAACAAGAAAGTAACACAAAAAAAATACACTCTACCTTTAGTAAATGTAGGATAATTAACATTACAAGGTCAAACACAAAGGCACCAACAAGACAGCAAAATGGCAAGAGGAAAAAAAATAAAAAAAAGTACACTATACCTTTGAAGTTCTATTCTCTCTTACACTTCTCTTGAGTACAGTAAGAAAAAAAAATATTTAAATAGTAATTTTAGCTTGATCACAATCTTCAATGAAGTCTAGCAAAAATGCATCACACAAACTTCTGCACATTAATACATACAAATCTGTCTGTGTGGAACATAGACTTTTTGAAATTTAACTTGTAATTGACTGAAAATTCATAGAGAACCAAGGCCCTCTTTATACTATTTTTGCTAGATATGTTTTAAAATTTAACAAGAGCAGATATCACAAATCTGTTTGGCAGTTTTAATCAAAAGGGTTTTTACCACGACAGCTATTTTTTAAAGACATGATATTATACAGTTTGAACTAATAAGTAAATTAAGGAAAAAAAGGTGAATTACATAAAACCTCTATAAAGACCTGCAGTTTATGAAGACCTCACACAGTTCCCTAGAACAGTGTCTTTATATGGGGACTGTCTTTATAAAGAGGTGTACAGTAAAATCCCTATTTTAAAGGAAAGGGCTGTTATAAAGGGGTTTTACTGCTAAAACCATAGCATGGAGAGTCATGAAAAAAGCCAAACAAATTTTTGATATCTGCTTGTTAAATCTTTAAAAAAATTAATAATTGTGTAAACAGTACAAACAGAAGAGCATGGTCGTAACAGTATTCTTAATACTAGTTACAAACAAGACACCTATATACAACAATATGTTAGTAAACAATGCAATGTGGACTGAAGCTATGAAACAAACTGCAGTAAAGGCTAAATGAAGTTTGACCCAAAAATTATATTATTTAAACTAAATATAATTTTGAATTATGTAGGTACATAGTCTTATGTGTCAACTACCTCTAAATACAGAATTATTTCACATACATTAATGGGGAAGAAAAATTGACAACTTTAACAGTGATATAACTTTCCACACACATGCTTGTCTTTCTCCCTGTGTTTCATCCCTTTTTCCCTCACTACTCGATCACACCACCTCGCTGCAGTATCAGCTTGGTGTGCGGCGGATGAGAATGAACACCTCTCGAAACAAGCTCCACACCACACGTGTGAACGCGAGCTCGACACGTACAATGTTGTATGCACTCCCAGTACACAGTGTTACCTCTATACTTGTTAACGCTGTAGAGGTAGCCGTCGTGAACCAACTGAGGCTTACCCCTTTTACCATAAACTATCTGCAGGCCGCCTGAAATAAAAAATATAACCGAACATGAGACTCGTAGAGAAATTTTATTTCACGAGGTAAGGTGGTAATGCTTGATACAAACTAATGAAACACTGTGACAAGTGATATACCCAGCAAATGCTCATGTTCTGTAGGTCAAAGTTAAGACTGTACACTATGTTCACAAATATGGTGCACACACAGCCCTGACTATACATTAGTGTGATAATAAATATAAGTCAAACATATCAGTACACATTATCAAGTGAGGACATGTATGCATTATATCAGATAATTAAAGTATACATATTTTGCAACCCATGACAGGAATGACAAGGACAAAACTGTTATACTGACACAAAACAAGTTAAAAGATTGTTACATAAGGCACCATGTTTCAAAGAAATCCCACTACGTACTCTATTTCTCATAACAAACAAACCTACCAACCACACACGCACACATAGGCCAACTAGACAAAACAGAAACAGAAACTTTTCCTCTAGAAAAAAAACTGTTCAGTTCTTAAAATGATGACTCTTGTCGACTTTTGCGACAGGGGCAGCCATGTGATATAATTCACAACCAATCTTGAAAATTGTCCAAAAGATGTTTGTATACAGCCAAAAAAAGTTTTAGAACAAAGAAAGCAAGGCAAAGGTTTTACTGACCCAAGAATGGTTTTCCATTAAAAACTGAACACAATGAGAAATTACAGTGTTTTACATTCTTAATACCAAGGATTTCAGTAGTATAAAACTTGCAAGATGAAAATTATTAACAAAAGCACAAAAAATTCACTACAAACTAAACTATTTCACTATAAAATGGATCATACACACATAAAAACACTCAAATTTTAGAAAACTCCATCATTTACTTCCTTAGAAACTTCTCATATATATTTGTCAACCAGTTTTTGTAACACATTCTCTCTATAATTTTCTCAGCGTGAGGTCCATGTGTGTGATGATGTCGTGAACCAATTAGCATCCTGCCCTGCATCTGGACACGAGCTCGGCAATTATTTCGCTGTATGCACTGCCAGTGTACTTTGTTACCATAATACCTGTTCACGTGGAACAGGCAACCGTTAACAACCAACTGCGGATTTCCATTCTTGCTACAGACAACCTGAAAGTCACCTGCCAAGAACACACGTTATCAGCACCACATACAGATTCCGATAAAAATAAATTAAAGTGCCCTCCCATAAACTGAATTTGTGTTTAGAAGTTACGTAACCTAATACATGATGCGCGATGAATAAGAAGATACAATAACTAGGATTAAGATCAACAAATATTTTACCCACACAAAGATATATACAGACACTTAGCACACTTCATCAAACTAACATAATCTGTACAATATTTAAGTACACAAAACTTAACTCTCTATCTCTGTTCTACTCTAGTAATTTAGATTTTGTGCAGTGTGCAGAAAGGACATTTAAAAGGTGGTTATAGACACACACACTCTCATGCATGCACTAATGTGCACACACAGAATAACACAACAAGAAAAGGAGGATAATTTAAGTACTTTTTAATAGCAATATTAAATGTGAAATTTTAAAAACCAGTTTCAAATGCAATGCACCATAAAATCAATTTCAGTGGCAATATATCTTCAGATACTACCCCAAATTACTTAATAGTTCTTCCAGGCTGCTGCTATTATGCACTATCAGGACAAGGATACGTGCAGGTAATAGGGCTGTCTCTTGCTCACTCACCATTTCCTTCTTCTCAACATGCACAGCCCTCAACTGGCATGCAGTATTCCCGATAGCTACTTACCAAAGAACCTGGTGAACATAAATTTTCTGATTGGATAATGAAGATAAAAGTGTTGATATATACCTAAAAGTTTCTGAATAGAAAATTTAACAGCTGAAACCTTGAGTAACATTTTTATAGCAATGTTTCAGTGCGTTAGTGTGTGTGTGTGTCTATATATATATATATATATATATATATGTATGTATGTATGTATGTATATATATAAACTTCTCTTAACGGACACTTTCGATTAACTAACAATTCTCATTTCTCATTAAGGGCGCAGCCTACTTGCGCATGAGACGCTCAAAAGCGACGGAGCAGTAAGGTAGACTTTTGAAGCGCGCATCAAATGCCGCGTCGCCTCAACGAGCCAAGCGCTAAACTAGCGTGCAAGGTTCCCGCCGAACGGTTTTTACTATGCGACATTAAGCGGTGACCATATAATTTTATTGGTGGAAAGTCTGCAACTAAGTTCAGTGCAGGTCGCAATCTGAGTTTCACATACAACCGGTTAGTAAATTTTAAAATACGGCAGTCTAAAAAGGCAGTTTTTAGCCATGTTGGAGGACTTAGAAACAGTGTTTTTAATGAGCGTGGCATCTGAACAATGAGGTTCCGACCTTATTTGAAGTTTGTTTTCTTTTCGTACGTTGGCACAATGGGCACACGTTGAATATTTTCGTAGAAAAAACCTGTTTACAGACACACTGCAACGCATTTGAAGCAAGGGGTAGGTGGCCGCCTTAATGGACATATTTCCAATCACCGGCAGAATAACATGGACTCTTATGGAGAAATAATTTCCCATCAACAGACATAGACACATTGTAAGTGGTAAATAACGGACAAACCAGCGCAAAAACAGTGCGAAAACAGTTGAAAAACAGCTCGAATGAATGCTTTTGGCAGCGAGTCATAAGAAAAGTGTGATTTGTACACCCCTTGCAAACAGGTAGCGCATAACTGCCACGTTATCTCGATCCTCCCAATACACACGCGTGACGCGTGTATGATGTGAGCGTATTATTGTTTAGTCTTTGTTTATTCTTCAATTCATACACATCACATTTTAATGTAGCGGTTGTGTTAAATTCTGTGTGAATTGAAGTGACTTATTTTGTGTGGAATGTCTCGGAAGCGCCAAACATTTAACTTCGGAAGATAAAATAGCCGTGATTAGGATGCATGAAGAAGAAAAACCAAGTGTCCGTGACGATGCCAAACTTGACATGGGGGAACTCAGATTGCAGACAATAAAACATAAAGAAGCAATACTGAAGTCATAGATGGAGAATAGCTGCTGTTCCAGCAAACATGCATTTCCAAAAATGGCCCGGCTTTGTATGCTTAAAAACTGATGAGGCTCGAGATTACAGTAATAGTAAGTAGTAAAGCTGAGTAACATAAAGGCTGTGCTCTTGAGTCGGTTACATAACATGATTTATCCGCAAGTCGATCATATGCACGCAACTTTATACTGTACCATGTTAATTTAAAATTAGCTCTGTCCAACATCGGATGCTCCGGCTAACGCGCATGCCGAGCTGCAAAGCAAGGGCAGGCAGGACACGTGGCAACACTGTGTGGTTGTCTGCTGCGGACACACACATGTACCCACGCACAGATGGCCTGCTGGCTGGTGAAGGCGCAATCAGTCAGTCATGCGCAGTGACGATGCTTGCACTTCTGCTAAGTGAGTAAATAACTTAGTCTGGATGATGGTTACTTTCAGCATCTAGGGTTCTACCCACAAATCACAGACGTGTGGTGTCGCAGTTACCTTGTTCCTGATGGCACAGTCAAATGAGCCACGTCTGTGCAATAATACATTCAACCATGAAGCATAGTTTCATATGTGCACATAAAGCATTGAAACAAACTGTTGCAAAATTCTTTTCGTGATAAATCATAGGCTCTAGTTATTACATATATTTAACTCACAAATATCATTTTGATATTTAGTTATGTGGACATTTGATTTGCCCTCGAACAGCACAAGGCTTTGGTAGAGGAACACGGGGGAAGGAGTCTGCCAGGACCTGTAGAAGGAATCATCCCAGCATTTGTCCTAAGTGATTTCCGAAAACCCTGGAAAACGGAAATCAGGATGGCCGGAGCCAGGAATCGAACCCGAGTCTTCCCGAATGCGAGGCAAGAGTTTTACCACAGCTCTACCACGCTCTTGAGAGACAGTATTCTTGCATGCACATGATACATCTACTCTCTACAGTAAAATTCAATCTTGAGTAAATAACATTTGCTGTAGGACTTTGCCCACCTATTATAAGAGTCGGTATGTGAGATATTTTCATCGAGGTCTTCAGGGCTGGTGAGGGATGACATGAGGTGAGTATGGAGCGACACCAGAATGAAAGGGCGAGGGAAACAGTAGACACCCGAGAAAACCCGCCAACCAACAGCATCGTCTGGCACGATTCCCACATACAAAAATCCGAGGACTGACCCTGTCAGGAATCGAACCCAGATCGCCTAGGTGGGAGGCGAGAGGTCTGACCTTTCAACCAACGCGGTCCCTACCTACTATAAGAGAGGGATTCGAATGCTTGACAGACATAGAAGTACTATTTACCTAGTGTCTCTGAAAGTAAAAATTGGTAGTCAAGTTTTATGACTTATTCTTTTAACCATACAAATAACACAATCTATTAGCGAAAAAATAATTGCCTTAATATGCAAAATTATGAAGGACACTGCCTAACCAAGCTATGGCACTGGCATTG
Source organism: Medauroidea extradentata (assembly GCA_003012365.1). NCBI lineage: Eukaryota > Metazoa > Arthropoda > Insecta > Phasmatodea > Phasmatidae > Medauroidea > Medauroidea extradentata. Next base: position 68,942 of record PNEQ01066477.1, on the reverse strand, counting down.
ATGGGGATTTCCATGTTAAGATTATATTGGGTAGTAATTTGTAATTTTTAAAGTTAACACATTCCAAAAAAAAAATTATTTTTACACTGAGATGAGGAGAAAACTGCTACCGGAATCAAAATGTAGGAAAAATTAGTGTATATAATTTCATGTTTTGAGTGATTGTTGACAGTGCAAATACTTATTATTTATTCACGGTTTTCAGGACATTGGAAAACCAGCGAAAAATATTGCATAACAATGTAGGCCTCACTGAGACGTACAAAAAAAGTCAGCAGTGGCATATACGTAGGTTCGACAGGTCTTAAGCTCACCGAATATTATTTAACATGCATTTATCACTCACTAGTCTTCCTTGTTTTGAGACAGGTAGTGAGGTTTCTGTTTCGTGACATAATTTTAAATTTCAGCACATGAATGAGGCCATGGTGGTATTTTGATACACACAGCAAAGTGCCTGCAACTGTTGTTTCCAGGAAGAATTTATTGGTAGCCCACAAGAGTATCCCAGGTTTTGAATTCCTTTAACAATTCTGTGTCACACTTGTCACACTTCAGATCAGTTTCAACTTCTGCCCCTACTGTTTTTTGATGCAGAACTTTACAATCTACACAGGAGAGAGCAACGCTGCAATACATTATATGATATTACGAACTTGCTGCCTGTATAGTCATCTACACATTATCATAACAGCAGCATAGAAACCAATTTCTTGAAAATGGGGAACATGCGCTATTTTTTTTCATAGTTTAATTCAATTCCGTAGGCATATTTAAGCAATAATCACATTTTACTTTTAATTTCTATGCGTTGATTCAAGTGCAATTGGCGATAAACGTAACGTAATTTAAAAAGCCTACCAAAATGCTCTGCATGGTGCCCGCTGTGACATCCTCAGGCAAGACCCCAGCCTGCTTTCTGTCTACGGCCCATAGCTGTCGTGTACACGTCGCGAGAAGTATGACAGAAAGATAAAGTAATCTCGACTTGGCGCAAAATGAAACCTGTTCACGTCGTATATACTATGTAAGTGTTCTAATACGTACTTAAAAAGTAATCGGGAAGTTATTTGTTCCTGAACGAAAACGTAGAAATTTCGCGAAGAAGTGGATAAAAATTATTCGGCAAAACTGCGAATCATCACTACAATCATTAATATTTTTGTCTTCAACACTTGCACATAATATTTTGGAAGTAGGCTCTATACATGATATTTCCACAAACTTTAATTATTATTGTGAGTTAAATGTAATCTGAGTGACCTAAACACACACTAAGCACTATTTAAACTCTAGGCATTTACAAGATACAAGTAAAACCAAGTAGAAACATTTCAACTCTTAGTTGTTAAGAAAATGCTCTACGTGAAGTTTGTTTTCGTTCAGAAAGTGAACCGAACTAAATAGCAAGCAGTACGAACGAGATTGACTGCAACCTGACTAACCTCTGGTGATCGATCATTCTATACACGTAATCTAGAATGTTTAACTAAATCAAGCAGGTTAGTTTTTATAAATGCCGTTAGTAGCTCATAAGAAAGAATAATATCTATATACAAATATTAAATTAAAGGCAATCATTGTAATATTGGCCAGAGTAAATAACTTTTATGCAGCATTCTAGAAAAAAAATTTCATTTCATGCGTTACGGGAAGCCTTACATAGTTCGAGCTCCACCGGTAGATACCAGAACATAATAAATAAAACATACTTTGTAAAGCCTAGCAGGTAATGTTTGCAATTCAGTTCCCATCAATATATTTTACAAATGCGCACAATTAGAAGATATTCCAAGTTAGAGTTAACATTCATAGTTAGTAAAAATAATGTTTTTTAAAAATGTAAACGTTAGTAGGCGTTACGACCAATCACATAGCAACAAACCATTGCACTCCTATCCAGACATTTTTTACGTTTATTATTTTATATATCCTATTTTCAGATAAGGAACAAAAGAGTAAGTCAGAAAATTTATAAAAATAAGAATTATTTACAACGCGAGAGGCAAATAATCTAGCAGAATCGTCGGAAAAAAGAATCTGTTAAGCTCTTCGAAACGTCATGTAATAGGTTACCCGAAAATAGCTTTCAGAGTAAAATCTTACATGAATAGGCTAGTACAGTAGAATCCCAATTTAACGAAATGCCACGGGACCCAAAAATTTTTACTCTAAATCGATGTTTCGTTAAATCCGACTTCACCCCCCCTACCCCTCAAAGTAAAAAAATTGTTAAATCCTCGGGCATGTATCGTCAGAATTTAAGGTAATTTTAAAAAAGTATATGGCTCAAAAAAATAACAAAACGCATTTACCGTCAACAGGAAAGCCACAACCATGAAAAGATAAATCGGAGAAAAAACTTTAAAAACTTTTAGTGCAACGCTCGGCGAGTGTGCGCATGGTGAGTTAGGCCGCCCTTGCGCGTGCCATCAACACGTGAGACGTGATGACTAAAAGGCCGGGTTAATAAACTACGCAACATCGCAAGAATGCTAGAAACGCAACAAAACAAATATTTCAGTCGTTTATAAACATCGTAAGCGACACAAAGTTATCAACACTAACCCTCAAAATTTCGGAGAGGCAACAGAAAATTTCTCTTTGTATTTGTCCTTTACGAATATGTTTTATCACTCATCTTTGTTTTCTAGGTATTCTGTTCTTTCGGTATTTTTAAATAGAAACCAAATAAATACTAGCACTGTGTTTTTGAAGACGGATTCTTAAATAAAAAAAAAAGTAACGAAATGGCGGAATCACAGCCTTCTAAAGACTAGTTTCAAATGTTTTCACCAAACAAACTGTCGACATAGAAGGCGGTGAAACGCAAGAAGTTGAAAGTTGATGAACTCTTGCGTACAGCCTTGCGTACTTGCGTTTCTTGCGTATTTTATAAACGGGTATACATCGATTTCGTATGTTCAATTGTTTGTGTCTTGTGTTCTTGTGTCCTTGCGCAGTTTATAAACCCGGCCTAACACCGCAGAGCCGTCAATCTTTTCGTCGATCTCCCGCCCGCTCCTACCACAAAATTAAGGAAATTCCCACGAAAAATTGTAAAAAAATTAAATTGCAAGGAAAACTGGATTAAAAGTTTGCGAGACAACGGTAAAATAATAATAAAATACGCGCAGCAGCGGCCATTATAGCTTGTATGCAGCCGCGCTCGTGAAACAAACTTGTTGGCTTGCTAGCTACAATACTTTCAACTCTGGCGTTTTTTTAACATCAGAGAAACAAATTATTTACGTTTACGGTAATAAATTCATTGTAAAAAGTCTGCATAAATAACATTACGTAAATTTTTATAAAATTGCTTGTTCTATCACGGGACGCAAGTGTGAATAATCACGCTGCTGTGCAGCTCATTCTAACGGAGACACGAAGCACTATCTATGAATTGGTTCTTGCACTGTCCACCGCCGCGCTGTGGAGACTGTGTACCTAGATGCTCGTTCACTAGCTAGCCGCCAGGATGAGGATCTAGGCACGCGCTTGTTATGCAACATAGCGGCACTCGCTCGGCCGCGCCCGTGCGTATCTCAAAATCATTCCTGCTGCCAAAGTTTTCAAAGAATTTTAACGAATTTTTTTTTGTTTCTCGGCGGATGGTTTAAGCTTTTCTACTGAGAAATAAGAATATACTGCGGTCGGTGCTAGTATTTTTAAAGGACTTAAATTACAATTAATATTCCATTTTCTCAAAGTCACTTAGTAATTTAATACATTTTTTTGTTATATTTTGAAGGTTCCTGAAAATCCTTTCGTTAAATCACTGTTTTCGTTATTCCAGAGTTCGTTAAATCGGGGCTCTACTGTAATTCTTTAAACTATTTATTAACATGTTAAGTACGGTATCAAAGAATGACTAATATTTTAGTGTAAATCTCAAGATACGCATTTCACTTGATATTCTTTCAAGTGAGATCTAAGAACAGTAGGCTATAAATACGAGCCTGAAATGGTGCAAACTATTAGCTACACGTATTTGTTCGTATTAAACGTATATTCTGTAGTACAATTCACCACCACGATAATACCCACCGTACTATACGCTCAAAGACTTCAACACGAACGTGTTGCGGCTGCAAGGCATTTTGTAACTCCTAAATTAAAATACAGACACCATAAACAACGCAACTGGCCTTGCCTCGACTAGGAAAACGTGACTTTCCGCCAAGCGATTTGCGCCTAGTGACGTCAAGCCAATCACAGAGCGTTCTCAACCCATTCGAAAATTTCTGAATGTCTTACATTTACGGTGACGTTTTTTTACATGTTAGATGTTGTTTTAAGTCTTGGCATTAAGTACACATGTTATTTAGCAATAACTAAGTGCTGGTAATGGTTTTAGTTAAATACCTAACGCACGCATGTTCCCCATTACAAAATTTGGAATTTGTTACCTTAAATTTTTTTGTATTTGTATTCTAAATTATTTTACCATCTCTGATACATTGCAACAAAATTTTTCTGAATGAATTTTAAGTTTCATAGATTATTTAACAGTTTAGAAGAAAATGGCAACAGCAACCTAGCCACATAAATTGTAATATAGTGCACAATCCTTATCCGAAAGCCTCGGGACTAGTTACATTTCGAATTTCGGAATAAATTTTGATTATGCCATGTGCATTCAGGGATTTAAGGTTTTGGGTAAATATATGTACTAACGGTAAATAAATACAGTGAATTCTCGAACCTCTGTTGTTTGATTGACCAACAAAAAAAGAATGCGGGAATATAATGAACGACACTGTCTCGTAAAACAAACAAACTTTATACATAACCACTACTTGCAATTTCGTTGGACTCCAACAGCCGAAATTAATATTTAAAAACCATGTATTAAATTCATTAAAAAATTTCATTTCCTTAAAAAAAATCCAACTTGTAAAAAAGTAGAGATTAGCTACAATAATCACACTCACTAAAATTTTGTTACGAGGCATCATAATATCATAGTACATACGAAGCAAAGTCACAGATGTTGGGTACATTTTCATAACTGCCAACTTACGAGTGATAAATAGGTTTTCATTGCAGCCAACTTATGAAAGAAGTAAACACTTAAGAATAAGAACATTGCCTGCTGTCTAATTGTAGCCAACCTACGATACTATCAATTGTAACAGATTTCAATTATTTTTCACTTTATGTTTGCTAAGCGTAGAAAAATGAACAACGCACGCAATCTTTGCTGAATGTACGTTATTTGTTTTGAACGGACGACTGGACGAGCTACATGACTCAAATTCGTCAGTTGCAGTGGAAACAAAAATTTCGCCACCCAAGCCTCGAAAAAATTTCGGATTTCGGAGCTATTCGGATTTCAGAATTTCGGATAAAGGGTTGTGCACCTGTACTTCTTTGCAGTACAACAATGTTACCAATGTTGCAGCAGCAATTACACCTATATGAGAGAGAGTGTTACATATATGCACCTTTATAGTTATTTTTTTTAAACATCAGCACAGAAAGGTGCAGCAGTAAATCAAAACACAACTATAAGTTCCGTAATTTAATTCAGTTTTATCAAGCTATGTTGACAAAGGTGCAGCAGTAAATCAAAACACAACTATATGTTCCGTAATTTAATTCAGTTTTATCAAGCTATGTTGACAAAGGTGCGTAAATCAAAACACAACTATAAGTTCCGTAATTTAATTCAGTTTCATTAAGCTATGTTGACAAGGACTGGAGTAAATGACAAAGGAAAAGTGGTAAGGTATGGTGAAACATTTTGGCTGCCATAAGTTACAATAAATTATGTGCTGCACAAAAACACCCCCTTTTTTTTTTTTTTTTACTTTTTTCTACAGAACTATTTAAAGACTTGTTTTAACTCAACTGATAACTTTACTAATAATAAATTTAAAATACAAAAAAGAAATTTCTAAGGACATTAAATAGGTAGAAGGAATCTGCATTACATTTAATACTATACAACAGCTGACAGTCAGATGCGAAATGCTACAGAATCTTTTTTTATGCTCAGAGTCTGTTTTGTTTGTCAAGTCAGGTACTGTGTTATTTGAAGACATTATTTTACCACACACACTATTTTCAACCATTAACAACAAACTTTCCAACGAAAAAAGTCTGGTGGCACAAAATTCTTTTTGAGGTGTGTATAACAAAAGCTTGTGAAGTATTTAATTTTAATGCCAAATACAATACATAACGTGGGAACTTTCACTTATTTCTTTACATATTTGGAAAGAACTTCAATTACACAACACATACTATTCACATTTATCCATATTTCAATATTTTACTGCATATTAATCATCTAAATCTTAACTCCAAAATTTTTCTGCTGTGGAACTCATATGTGTGCTCGCCACTCTCAACTGTTGTCTTGTCACCACATGTGTGCTCGGCATTTATGATGATCTACACACTGCCACTGCATTACGTTACGTACGTACCGATGCACACTGTACAGGTAACCATCATGAACCAACCGTGGCTTGCCTTTTTTGCTACGAGATATCTCCAAACCACCTAAAGCGAACACAAATGCTATCAACTTTACAGTATATAAAAAAAAAAAGTTCCCCACCTAGAAAGAAAGTTACATATTTTTCTTCTTTTGGCCATTTTAGTGCCAAGAGCCTAAATATCTGCACTCACTGCCTGTGCGAAAAATGCCAAGGGGTCAATATATTGGCTTTGGATTTTTTTAAAATATAATTTTCAGGTAATTTTGTTTAAATAAATTTTTCTAGAAAATAATATGTTTACAATTGCGATGGATTAAGCAAACCATTAATTGCCAGTATAACTTTATCCAACTTGATTATTTTGATTGGTATAGTCAAAAATAAAATTTTTAATACATACATAATTTAAAATTTTTTAAACGATATGATGGCATTTTGCACATATGTACCTCGAAGAAAGCTGGCACTAAAAGTGTTAGTAGTAAAAACAAAATACAACTGTAAGTTCTGTAATTTAATTCAGTTTCGTTAGCGTACATTAGGAATGGCGAAAAGGACAAAGAAAAAGTGCCACATGGTGAAACATTTTGACTGCCATAAGTTACCGTATTAAACGCCGTATAGCTACCACCGGTGTATAACGACCATGCCGGTTTTGAGGGTCGATATACAGGGAAAAAAATTTTTTAGGGTCAAAACCCAATAAAAAATTTATGATTTTTTTAATCAAATTTTGGTAAAAAATATTGAATAATGCGTGTTCCTTTCCACCTAGCTGAATTACTTAGAAGCAAATTAATAAGACGAAAAGGAAATTTCCAAGGACAATAAATAGGTAGAAGGGATCTACATAAAAATTTACATCTACACAACTCAAAAAATGTTTTCAACCCGCTGGCAGTCGGACACAAAATGCTACAGAATTTTGTTTAGTGTTCCATATCTGTTTTGTTTGTCAAGCATGGTGTTATTTGAAGAAATTATTTTATCACATACTTTCTTTTCAGTCACGAACCATCAACACCTTTAACTCGTTAACTGCGACATTCAACACTACAGTCGAATATACAAAATATTACTTAACTGCGACATTCGACTTTAGTCGAACACCAAATAAAATGAATCTGTAAACAATACGTACAAGGTTTTCTTGTTTAAAATTAAACCAAAAATAAACTACAGTAGAACCCTGTTATAGTGTTCTCACTTATAACGTTTTCCTGGTTATAATGCTACCTTCATTTGGTCCCTAGAACTGATTTGTAATAGAAAATTTCCCTGTTATAATGTTTTCCCATTTATAATGTAAACATTTTTTCAGTCCCTTGAGAAACATTATATCAGAGTTCTATTGTATTTACAAAAAGCAGATTTTTAAATTTTTTTTTTTACTTTCTTGGCATAATTAAAATTTTTATCCCGCAGTGAAAGAGTTAACTAAAAAATTCTGGTGGCACAAACATTTTTTTTGAGGTGTGTATCACATAATAACTTGTGAAATATTTGTATTTTTATGCCAAATACCTATTTAGAAAGAACTTCAATTACACAACACATACTGTTCACAATTATGTATATTTCAATATTTTAGTCACTGTATACAAATCTACTAAATCCTAACTCCAAAATTTGCCTGCTGTGGAACCCATGTGTGTGTTCGCCACTCTTGACGGTTACCTTGTCATCACATGTGTGCACGCGAGCCCGGCATTTATTATGTTGTATACACTGCCATTGCACTACGTTACCTCCATATCGATGCACACAGTAAAGGTAACCATTATGAACCAACCGTGGATTGCCTTTCTTGCTTTGCAACATCACCAAACCACCTAAAGGGAACACAAAAAAGCTATCAACTACACAATAAGAAACAGCTCTCCACCTAGACCATAACAGTTATACGTTTTTCTTCTTCTGAAATTAATACGACACGCACTACAACAAAATCATGCACAGTATCAAATTGTACATTCAGTGTCTTAACTCAGGCTGTATTAACAAGTATCATACTCTACAAATACGAACAGTATCTAAAAGAAATGTGCAGCGTAAAAATAAGACTGTAATCCTCAATGTTTCATGGACCATTACAAATAATGATGGAGTTCATGTCTCAAACTTTACCCACTTTACAATTCTCAGGAAAATTATCTAGCACTTAATGGTGTCAAATATTAAGCGAGTTTTAATAGTAAATAGAACAACACAACTTCCTAGAATCAGCTTTTAACAGCACCTTGACAAAACGTTAAAAATCCTGACTTATGTTTGTTCCTTGTCGCAATGTACTGCTTGTACATCATTCTAAATTAAAAATTTGCTCATCCCAGAAACTTTATTCAATTTAAAAATAACGTAGGTGTGTGTATAATGGATGTAATTAAAAAATTATTTACATAATTTGTAAAAATTTTCTGATTACAATGTTTTCTTCAAATGGGTGTATAATTACACAACTAGAAATAGATAACTATTTATATTTGAGTATCTTTACTATCAATTATTTCTCTTCTGTCTGCATAGATGGCAGCAGTTGTTTAAGTACTACAATTCTGTGGTGTTTGGGTAATGTGGGATAAATTGAAAAATTGTGTTTCGAGTAAATCTAATAATAAAGTTTATAAAACCTTGAACATTAGGGTGGTACTGAAAAAAAATTAAAAATTTTTTTCGAAGTGCTATAATGCAGAAAAGTTACCGTCTATAATAATAAGAAAAACTGTGGAAAGAAATAAAAAATCGGTTGATGTCTTCCGATCGCGCATCGATGCCAAAGTAAATAAAAATAGTACCAAATTTAATATTTTTGTTTATTTTTCAAATTTGAGATAAACTTTTTTTCCTAACTGCTATAGCGTGGAAAAGTTTCCTCTTATAATAATAAGAAAACTCATGTAAAAAAATAAAAAATCGTTTAATTTCTTCCGGTTGCACATTGATGCCAAATTTTATAGAAATAAACTAAATTCAAAATATTTTTATGTATTTTTTAATTTCTGTGATTAACACGAGATAGTTTACTGTTTTATGTTAAGACTAAATCAAGTAAAATATTTCAGAAAATATTATTAACATCCCAATATTTACCGGGTGTCCAAAATTTGAAAAATGGGAATTTACCAAATTTTTCAAGTTTCATTGTGCACCTCTTCGCCTATTCTGTCTGAACAAAACGACCCTAATTCACCACGAGGAGGTGGCTGCACATCGAGTTCCACCCACACCCTACCCAGCTAAGCATTCATTCATCTTGAAATCATACATGCCTGTGTGATTCATCACAACAATGAATGATTATTTTACTGATGGCCTAAAACATGTTTTTCTAAGCATTCAATCATCACTGTATTTATCTCAAGACCTACTTCAAGTTGTTGATCTGGTAATTGAACACAATGCATTCTTTGCACACACTGAAAATTCACTGTTCACTACTATGATTGTTGATGCCAGGAAACATTCGGGAACTTGGCTATAGGAGGATTATAAACCAAAAAACAAGTCACCTCTAAAGGAAAAACTTTTAGAAACTTTGTGCCACCTAAGATAAACTTTGAAGCCACAGATTATATTGACATCATTGATTGGAGTACTTGTTTGTTATATCCTCCCCCAATACTACGAGAAGTGTATGATGATGATATTAAATTGAACATTAATTCTGACACTAAACCAATCAGAAATAAAAAAGTTTCCCTGCCAAATGCAAGCATTTGAGAGATGTGTCAAACTTGTGACTAAGGCCTCAACTAAAGTATGCGGTTATGCAGCAAAAAGATAGCTACACCAGATCTACACTTTTTTCACAATCAGTTATGCCCAATTTCTCACAAAAGTCAGACTTTAAATGTGTACATATCACTGATTAAAAGAAACTATAAAAGTAACGTTGAACCATTGAATCAATTCTAGCAAATGTTTGTTAACAGTTCATTCATTTCCTTTCCTTTAACCATTAGAAATATATCCCTTAACTCAGACGTAGAAAATACCATGTATTATGTACTCATATACGTAACTCAAATGTGCTCCAATAGTTAACTAAATTTTGTGATTTTTTTTTGTTACACCACTTTAACTTAACACCACAGAATTGTACACTAAGTTTTAAAATAATTTTCAGAGCTCCTTAAATGGTATGGAAATTTTCTTCTTTATGCAGAAATTATCTTAAATCCTGTGAACATTTTGTAATCTACAATGTTAGTGTGACCACAGTGCAACCTTATAATACAATATTTATTCACTAAATAAATGTAGATGATCCGTTCTAATCTGAAATCACCATTTCAGAACTTTTTGGATGCGTAAACAAACTATATAATAGAAATTTTACACAAGACTAAAACCAGTACAAATACACAATTTTTATATAAAAATTTTAACTTTAGTCTCAATTTTAATGGAATAGATATTATTAAATGCACAACTGTTACACTAACAATACTAAAGGGGGAAAATTGGTATAGGAGGGGACCTCTGTTCTTGTTTATTGTGTGTGATGTACTTTTTCCAAAGAGAGGTGTTCATACCTAAATTTCAAATGACAAATAAGAGATAAACATTTATAGTAAAAGAATAGTGTGTTTGGGAGACTGCTATTACTCAAGTTCACATGCAAGATTTCAAAGAATATGAAAATGGCTATTCAGTAATACAAATATTCTATACTTACAGAATACAGAAAAATTTAGGCTGGAAATACAGTAAAAGTAGAAAAAATAATTAAAAATCACACAATGGTCCTAACACAACCACTTGCAAGAGTTTGTCGTATCACACGAAAGTCCAATTACTGCATACATGTCTTCATCACTGGAAAAATACACTCTCTTTTTTTATAATTTCCTGCATGTGCAAGCCATGAGTGTGCGTGCAACTTTCGAAAGTCACTTTGTTGCCGTGTGTGTGAACACGAGCTTTACATGTCGTGCGTTTTATGCACCGCCAGTATACATGTTCCCCTACAGTTCTGTTTACGGTGTACAGGTAACTGTTATGAAGCAACTGCAATCCTCCCCTTCTGCTACGAACTAGTTGCAGACCACCTAAAGGAAACACATAGGCATCAGTTTAAGGTACAACAGTTATCTCCAGAAAACTATATCAAAGCAGCATCAAATGACAACAACTTGTAACTACAAAAACTAGAATTTTGTACAAGACAATGTGCAAATGTTACCTATTTTAATTTTCACCACACTGTAAACATAAGCAAAAATTCACAAATGTATGAAGACGGAAACTATTAAATAAATATACAGTTAAGTCCTTTGCCTATTTTTTTACACTGAATTTTAAAAATATAATTTATTTAGTGTTATAAAGTACCAAACTTATAAGTCAATTTAGAGAACTAAGATATAGTACACTTTTAAAAGTACTTACTATTATGAAAATGGGCCGGAAATAGGTTACTAGGCTACTAGTTACTACACAAATTAGATAGAAATGGGCACGAGTACTTACAGGCAGGTTAGGCACTTGTGGATAGTCGCATACATATAGCTGGACACATTTCTTCTCGTTGACGTGCAAGCACAAAGTTTCGCTGGTGCTGCACTTGCGCATCCGCGAGAAGAAAAGCGTTGCCCAACTTTATGTATGCGTCTATCCACGAGTACCTGTGCCAGTTTTGATCTAATATCAAGTTGCTACTAATATGAAACATTATCTCGCTGAATTCTGCAATGTGAAGTACAAGCATTAATATATAAGTTCTACAGCTCACAATGAATACCTACCTATGCTGCTGGTTGGTTGCACACAAGCAAATCTCACTAACAGGTGAGAGAAATTGAGCAAGCAACAAATGTATAATAAGAAAATAAATTCGGAAAAGGAAGAAATGTATTTACGTAACATACAGAGAGTTAAGCACTCAAAAAACATCTTTAAAAAACATGCCGGTGCACATGCACTCCTTAAATTACATTACCACAAGCAGACATAAGTAAAAAATAGTTTCAGCATTAAATATTGTTTCAGTTGGTTTTCAAGCACCAATTGTAAAATAATAAATATTTCACAGTTAACTCTTTGCTGCAGGATTAAAATTTTTTAATTACGCCAAGATAGTGTAAAAAGTTTTTTAAAATTGATTTTTTTTGTAAACAGTATATTTTTGGTTATTTTCAAGCAAGAAAACCATATAACTAGGGTTTACCAAGTCATTTGATTTGGTGTTCCACTAAAGTCGAAATACAGAAGTTAGCAATATTTAATGTAATTAACTTTAGTCGAACATCGCAGTTAAGGAGTTAAATAGTAAATTAACAGCTTGCACTTATCACAGTACACAGTTGATAACAGGCCATATTAGTCTTAACCAACAAAAGGTTTGCAAGTCAATAAAAAAAGGCCAACGGTCTCCCAGATAACAAAACATTAAATATATTATCTACAGCAGACATCATTAAAATAAATGAGTAAATGTGATGGGTCAACATTACTAAAACCAAAACAATGATATCTATTACTTGTCGCTGCTCTAGCTAGCTGAACATGAAGATACTTTTAGCTCAGAGTAGCTCATGTCCCTGGATTTGCAAGATGTAAATAAATCCACTGACAAGACTTGTTTTAATTGTAGTTTTATTTGCATATCTTATATCTGGAAATATAATCTTATTCCCGGCAGCCCAGGTTTCAAAGCGCGACAGCAACTTACAGAAAATGAACAAATAGTAGTGACTTAATAAACTAACTAATTATCACAAGAATGCCACTTTTGCACCGAAGACAAATTCCAATGTCTCTCAAATCTCGCTCGGTATATCTCTCCGCACTCCCGACATCTCAAACAAACATCCGCTTCGCTCCCAGTTACTCTCTCTCTCCTTCCGCCAAACTTCTACCACACCGCGCCACTCAGTGGCCATCTTGAAAAACAAACACTCAAAATAAACTTCTTACAAAAAATGCTATAAATTACACATGTGGCACCAGTTTAAGAGAGAGTGATAGTCAACATATTGAATGTGTGTATTTTGTGTCATAAGTTTTCTTCTGGGAAAATTTTTGGAACTTTTACCTAACTACAGAACAGACTACATATTAATAGAATTTTACACAACATAAATCTTTATTTCCTAATCTCTATTGTTACAGATTGAATTGCAGTTAAGAAAGAAGTAAGAATTTGCTAACTGCAATTTGATCTGTAAGAACAGTAACGACAAAAATGTATTTACGGTGTCTAAAATTCTATCAATATGTATTCTATTCTGGAGTTAGGTTAAAGTTCTAAAAATTTACCCAAAAGAAATGTTATGACACAAAATACAAAAAACTCAAGACGGTGACCCTCATAGTAGCAAATACTTACACGGTATAAAAAGTTAAGTTACCTTAATAAAAAAATGTTAGTCATGAGTATTCCAACTGACAAATACTTAATATAATGAGGAATTATTGTATAACTGCATCTCCTTTTGATCCTACACAACAATGAACCCTGGGTAACACTGATGAGAATGACAGTTATGCAATATTATTAGTACTACTAAAGATAAAAAATCAACAAGCAAGACGAATGAGCACTCTGGAATGGTTTGAACAGCTTATCTGGAGATTCTTTGTTTGGTATACATTCAAAAAGATTGCATCTAAGCAGATTCTGACACTATCATCTCTCTCTTTCATGTACAAACTAAGGGGTTAACGTAAGGACCATTGCATCTCCCGACAATACCTCCCTGTTCCGTCATTCTTATTTGCATATCCACCTTGTCTCTTACTGAATGGTATGGGATACAATTTCAATTTAAATGTAGCACTGTCACAAACCAATATTCGAGCCATATGCACACAAGCGAGGCCTGGCGTATCAGAAAAAACAGGGTGGCTACAAACTGTTGGGAATATAATTCCCTGACTTTTCCCACCCAAATTTCTATGATTTTTAAAATAAATAATTTTTTTCTTTATCTAATTCAATGCACCTTACACACAGTACAAGCTACATGTACAACAAAGTTTTACATTTTTTTTTAAAACAATTCTTGCAATGGGACAAGTTAAAAATAAAATAAGTAGTATTACGAGTATACGCTATTGCAGCAAATTTGTGCATCAAAGAAAAGCAGAAAATACATGCAAACAGAAAATTTAACACCCAAAAGCATTGTTTTGGTTGTTCACTTTTCTGTTTGTCTGCATATCTGGTTTTGTGTAACACCCCTTTTGCTGCAATTATGTACGTCCAAAATACACCTTCGATTTGTAACATTAACATGAAACATTCTTGCTCCAGAAAACACTGATTACGTAGTATATGCACTAACATATTTTGTGTGCTCCATTTTTGTAAGTTTATTAAATAGGCCTGTAATCAAGTAAAAATTATAATTGAAAGTTAAGCATAGGTAAAAAATTTACAGTACTACCAAACTTACTGCTTTTCACATTCAACAAATTAAATGTACTAACTTCATGTACTACACTACCAAATTATTTGCGTAAAACAAAATTCTCATCTCGGGAAACACAGATTCAATAGTTTACTCACTATTAATATATATTGCGTACTCTTGTCCTGCATGTTGAAATAATAAAATTAAATCAAAATTACAACTGAATGTTGCAACTCTCAAGTAATTAATTTAAATCGATGTCAAAAAATTTAGAATACCAAATTCATAGCTAGTTGCATTGAGAAAATTAAATGTACAATTTCATGTAGCACAAAACTAATTTATGTGTAGTGAAAATTATTATTTAAAAAAAAAAAATCATGGATTTAATATTACCTACGATCAAAAAACACAGTACCATAAAAGATTACACAAAAAATATTCCTTAAAAAATGTAATTTTATGAGCATTGTAGAGGTGTTTACAGAGAGAGCCTGTGAAGTAAGTTTGTGGCTGTGCCCGTGTAAAGCAGTACTTTTATCAGCTTTTGTAACTCTACAACCTTCTAGCTCACCCCCCAAGGGTTCTTCTTCCGTCTCCAGTTATGTTAAGTTGTTCTGCTTTGACACGTCACCCCTCTTATTCACAAGCAAGCATGTCGCTCTGAAAATTGAATTCCGCCTGCACTTTCTAGTTGGACAGTAAACAATACTGTAAACAGATTATGGATAAAAATGGTGGCGTAAGTGACACAGCGGGCCCAACCTGGTGGCTATTTGTGGCTTTCTTGCCGGAGAAGATGGCACGTAATGTCTGGTAAAAGACAACAGGCATGACTTCGAGCTTGTCAGTCCTTGCTACTCCAGTCATGTAGGCCTAATTTTAACTAATGGTTTTTTGTTTTTCGATTTCCGGGAAAGGCGGTTGGGGCAGGGATGTTTCCCTAATTAATCCCAGACTTATTCAGGACACTAAATTCCCTGACTATTCCCGGTTTTCCCACCCTATCGCCACCCCGAAAAACCTCTTTACATTATTTTAACAAATTCTGTAACTTTCCCCCTTCTATGGTATTAGCTATCACACTTACCGATTATCGCCTCTAACTCATCTTTCCAAGAACTAACACTAACAAAATGCATTACGGTCCTCTTAATCTCCATAGTTCCCCCAATTATTTACATAGCATCTTTAACATCAGTCTCAACAACCAGTTGAACACGACATGGGTACCCCCCTCAGGTTGTTTTTTAACATGCTGAAATTGTTGCCATCTGAAGAGTACTAGTTAAATTCACTACCTACTTACGCACCTGTAAAAAAATTGATACCTCGAATGACAACCCTTATTAGTTGAGGTACGAGGCATGGTGCATCTAATTCAATAACACCTAATAATAACTTCAGGCCACGTACACTTGCAAGCAGTGGTTTGTGAATCGCTCATGAGCCGCTCGCAATGTGTAAAGAGTTAAAATTAGTTTCTACGAACCTCCAGCAAACTACTGGACAGCAGAACCAACAAGGAGCCTACAACGAGCGGAAGATAATCTATTAATAGCACGGAAGGTTCGCAAGCACAGTCCAAACACATGAACATGCAGCGAGTGCGTCCGACTAGTGCTGCTAATTCCTATGTGTTCACCGAAAAAACGGACTTCCCTCAGATCACATCAACCTGACTACCATTGTTGGGTAATCCTAACAATTTCCCTGAAATTGTCTGTAGTTACTGTTATTATTATTGTTTGGCCTATTTGCTTGCTCTTGGCCACGTAGTTCATGCTTGTTGCTTTGCAATAGCTGCCTCATGGCCATGTCCATTTTCTGGATTCCCATTCTCAAAATCTACCTGTTAAGGTCCCCCCCTCGTTCCTGTTTTTACTTCCTTGCTGATAACGGTGGAAACTTGTATCCTTGTTCCCTGCTTGGTGATATTGTTCTTGCCTCTGACGATACCGGTTATTTTGCTCCACCAGACCATATAGACTATCTTGATAACAATTTCTCTTATTCAACCTTATATTGCTAATTCCTTAAGGACCTTCCAAAGCTGCTACTTATCTCTTTACCCACCAATGCTTACTGAGTATCAATAGGTGTTTGAGAGTAAACTATCATCATAATATCTTACTCAGACAGCGGTGTCTCATAAAACGGAGACTTTTCAACAACCCTTAATAAATGTTCCTCTAGTCTACCTAAATCACACTTACCCTGATAGAGAGCAACCCTATCTAAGCTTTGGGTTTTACTATCCTAATATTCACTTATAAAGTCATCATAACTAGAAATTCTGTGCTCACAAAGAGTAAACCAGTGAATACAACCACCACCTACAGACCTTTTAGCAACAATTAATTTTTCATTCTTCACTAAACTCATACAAAGCAAAAAACTCCAAGTCTAATTAGATGTCTTTTAGGGTGCCCTCACTCAGCAACACCAAACCTTGGTACTCAAAGAGTCTTTTAGTAATTTTTTTAAATATTTGTACCAGATTTTTATTTTATTTTATTTTAGACATAAATTGTGACTAAATTTCGCAGCTACAAAATTTTTTTCTATCTCATAGTGTAATGGGCCATAATTGTCAAAATTTACGTGTTGCAGTTTTCAATACCCAACACTAAAATAAAATCAACTGACATACCAAACTAAAAAAAATTCACAATGGTTAAGGGCTCAAGATAGTTGAATGCAACGATGATGACTTTAATAATATGTCTTAAAAATAAAATTTTCCTGAAAATTACAGCAAGCACTTCAATGAGAGTGACAGAGTTAGCCAAGTGAAAAATAATAGACATCACTCATTATTAAACACAATATATATTGAATTAAATTCTGAAATATTTAACAACAAATGAGTGATAATTGTAATACAGTAGAACCCCGATTTTAAGAATTTGGATTTTAAGAAACCTTGATTTTACAAGATTTTTTGGAACCATGAAGAAGTTCCCTATTTAACGAACTTGAATATTACAAAACATTGACTTACAGACCAGATTTTTGGGAACCATCATGTTTTGTTAAATTGGGATTCTACTGTATTTAATATCGTCAGTAATAAACCTTCAATAAACCGGAAACCGTTTGTAATAAAGCCTCACCGATAAAAATATTTAAATTCATTCAATCAGTAACAGAAACCTGCAACTATTGGGGAATGTTTTGTTTTGACTACTTGTACAAACTACTTGCGTATAATAAATGTTACAAATAAGATTTAACTGGCTTAGTTAACTGTTCACATTGTGATGTATCGTCCCATTTTCAGCTAATTGTTACTAGACTTTTGAGGCACTGTATTTTGGAAATGGTCGTAGTTTTTCTATATGTGACTACTGAGTAGTGGTAATTTTCGTAGTCTCGTTAAGTAAGAAAATAAGAACAAACTAGGGCCATAAAGGGCAGCATTTGCTAATATCACAAAGGACATGGAGGTGGTAAAATGGGTACAAATTGCAAAGTGTTCTACCTTACCATTTTCAACATATATATCAACAATGTAAAAATAATGGTTCTGTACTTTATTAACTTTGAAAACACACTTTGGAAAAGTACGTAAGTGATATTTTATTTCTCACATACTTAAAAAAATATTCTTAAAATGAAGACTACAATTGCCAAACAGACATGCAATAAATGAATACAAATTTTAAAAATCCATTTTAATAAACACAATTCATACGTCCTTGTCTTATGTATTAAAATTTTAATCTTCTACTCTTGTATTATTTCTCCAGCCTCTAGTCCTTCAAATGCAGCTGCTAAATTACGTATTTTCTTTGAGTGAGGTGGATGTGAATGTGCCCCACATCTGACCGTTAGCTTGTTGCCCTGCGTGTGGAGACGAGCCCGGCAAATATTGTGGTCTGTACAACGCCAGTTCACTTTTTTAGCACCACACTTGTGAATGCAGAATACATAGCCATCATGAACCAACTGTGGCCGTCCCCTGCTGTTATACACTATCTGGAAGCTACCTGTAGAGAACATACAACGGCATCAGCTACACGGCTATACACAGATTCCTATTCAGAATAAAGAAGTTTCGAGTCTACCTACTTCCTCAAGAAGAAATACAGTCATGCAGAACAACGCAAAGGTGCTTAGTATAAGCATACACAGCTACTATTTGTAAACATAACGTTTCAAATGAACAAATAAACGTGCAGCAAGCAATTGGTCACCTGTCTATCATGCAAATCAAAGAATAACAAAAGAGAAAAAGTTACACATGAATGCTGATTAAGAAATGAAACTTAACCAAACGAGACACATATAGTTTGACAATTTAATTCTTGGAGCACTTGCAGCTTAACGTTACACTGACAAGTAAACAATGATATTCATTGTAGGAAATTCCGACCTAAAAGGTGCTGGCCTGTGTCACGAATCACTTTATGCTGCCTTTGTAGACAAAAAATATGTGAATAGACTGTACTATTGATGGAAATAACACATTTTAAGTACACAAATTCCTTGACCTGAAATTAATAACGAAACTTTATTAATAAGCATTTTACCATACATTTGCTTCCAGTGATTTATGGCAATTTTACAGAATAAGAAAAACCCTTAGCAGGCCAACATTTTGTTATGTTAAGGGGTCTTTCTACCTCCGCTTAAGCTATGTGGCAGTGAATTGTGATTACTCTTTACCTGAAGAAACTTGGTATAAATTACATTTGAGTACCTACGAAAAGAATACACATTTCTAACTATGTTGCAAGGAGGCAAGGAGTTACAAAAATTAGCACTTGTTAGAAAAAAATACTTCTTTGTCAGCTGTGTCTCAAATCTGCTGAAAATATCATACCAACTATAAAAAAATACTAAAATTTTGCCGTTCACACTAATTATTTTTTGTTTTAATGTACTACAGTCTAGTTTATAAAATCCAGTAACATCCTTCTTGATGATGGCAAACTTTACAGTAACCCTTGGATCTACTGATGAGAGCCAAGTACAACCTGAATTCGCGTGAATTTTATGTGCCTGTGCATGACAGAAATGTTTGGTAAGATTGAAAAATAATTATTTAAAATTAGAATTCAACTAGGAGTAATACATTAATTTATACTGTTGTATCAATAGCGAAAATTGTGTGCAAGATAATGGCGCACAATACAAGCATGACAGAACTGAGTAAGTTTATGAAGTTTTCAACAACACTAAACTCAACGGCCAATGATAAATTACAACCCCCAAGCACGAACCAACGAAATTGCTTAAATGACATCATAAGCAAGGACTTACTATAACATATAACCTTAATATACTTACCTTTGTAGACACTCCAAATACACAATCCATCAATGCCTGTCAGACGTTAAAAAAACAAATCAAAGTTAACTTGCACAGCACGAACCTGCAAACCTACCTAAAAATTATATAATAAATATCTTCTAAAACCAATATGGTTAGAATAAACAAAAAGTTATAGTATTGATAAATCTCTAAACAAAATAAGAATTTATTTTTTATATTGAAAGGGAAAAACCAATGAAAACTAAGTATTGCTTCATGTTCATCTTATTTCAAATATTTTGTTAGTTTTTAGCACTAGTAACATGTGTTTCAGTAAAATCACTAAAATCCATAGCTATAGGTTACAGTCATCATCTTTACTCTTACAGGGGGAAATATACAACACACATTAACCCCATTTACCATAATATTAATCACTTTTTGAATTTTCCAGGGAAAATAACTAGAGTACATCTCAAAATGCAAGTCAGTACATTATGATGAATAGAATTCTTAATAATTAGAATTCCAAGACTAAAATACTGAAAATGTAAAAATTTCACTAAAAATGCTGTCACAAATGAGTTACGCTTTAGGTAGCTGAAATGAGAGTGAACAATAATTTTTGGCTGTTCTATGTTGCTTTATGAATGTTTTTTGTTTCCAAAAGTATGTTAATGTGATATAAAAAAACTTACGGTATTAATTTAAAAAAAACTGACATTATGTGGTCTCAAAATTAGGAATGGAGATAGAATACTATTATTACACTGGGCAGCCACCAGACCTCGTGGTGTGGCTACTCAGCACAGCTGTTATGTGAGGTGAGGAAATTAAGGTAGAAGGAGAAGGAAAAATTATTTCTGACAGCAGGCAATGCAGAGCTCGAAATCCATAGTATACAAACAGCTGAAGAAGGAACTTGCTAAATATTGCGAAATCAAAAGTGAACGCACCTAATGTACACTATAACAACTTAACTTTTTTTTACATTGTATTTGAAATCGTTATTTTTGTGTTATTTTATATTTGTTTTCATACTGAGTGCTTTGTTGTACCCGGATGGTATGGTAAACGAAAAATGCAGATTATAAGATAGGGTAAAATGACCATAGATCGTAATATACCTTAATATTGTGATAAACCATTTTTGTGGGCTTCACAAATCTGGGAAAGATCTGTACATCGACAGAGCAGGCATGTAAGTGACAAATGTATCAAACATAGGAAACACTTAAAAATTATCAACATTTTTCTGTTACTGAAGTTCAAAGTCATAGTATCACAAAGTAGGGTACGTTTACTTTAATTATTTTTCTCATGCAAGATGGAATTACACTGATTCTAATATAAACATCCATATACTCCTAACAAAAAGTAATTCACTCACAATAAAATTACTGGACCTATACAGTGAAATTATCAGGCCCTACTTGCTGACAGACACATGTAAAACTATGCATGTTTGAAATACGTACCTTCAAGACACATAATACTCTGAATCCCTGGTCTGTGATTGTCCTGTTGTGGGTCTGTCAACCCTTATAAAACAATAAAACAATCACTAATGTAAATGTTGCCTGATGGCAGCGAAACTGTGCATATAGCGCCATAACAGCACAAGTGAGTGCTTTGTTTACCAGTTGCATGCACCTAAGATGTCATACTCAAAGCGGTTAAAAAAATGCTTACAAATAAGTCTACACACACTGCAGCATAGTCTATGATATGAGAGCATAAGGGCAAAACACACGGTGAGACTATTCACATCACTGTCACAAGTATGGGCAAGTCAAATAAGGGTGTGAAATTGCTGTGCGCAGTAGTTAATCATTGGGGTGGGGGGAGACAAGTTATTCCCAGAGGCTAATGTGTGCTGACCACTGCTTTAAATCAGGACCCTCCCCTCCCCAATAATTTTTATTTTAAGGTAAAGAAAATGGGACTATTTAAACAATTTTCGTACATAAACTTTAAATATGGTACTGGTAGAACTATTAATATTTTTATCTGATAATTTTTTATAATTTTCTTTAGGAGGACAATACTCCCTTAAATAATTTTTTGGGGGATATTTCCCCTCCATGCTCACTAACCAGGCACGATCATGAATGTGATCTGGAAATATTCTAAACAAAAACTTCAGCAATGTAGGAACTGTACTGCACTTTATTATAACACAGATGTAAAAACCACATACATAATTTGACAAACACACACACAAAATTAAAATTTTACAAAAAAATTTAAAACGCACGCTAATCTCACATTCTCTTCTACAGAAATATTCACAAGTATGTAACTCCGCCAGCTTTTTGCGACGGGTGGAACGCTGCTTGATTATATGTCAGTCTTGTGCGCGGTGCATGAGTATGTACGCCACACCTGATGGTTAGCTTGTTGCCTTGCGTGTGGACGCGAGCACGGCAAATATTGTGGTATTTACACCGCCAGTTCACTTTCTTGGGACCACATTCATGAACAGAGTATACATATCCGTTAAGAATCAACTGTGGCCGTCCTTCCCTGTTGTACACTATCTGGAAGCCATCTGCAGACAACATACAATACAATGGCGTCAGCATCACAGCTTCAATTTATTTATTCAAAAGGAATCTAATATCTTACTTCAATCTTATTTTTTTTTTCCATCCTTAAGTTAAAAGGGATTTGCATAGCAGTGCACGTCCACTGCATGGCTACACTGTTAACCACATAACACAAATTTTCAGTGGAACAAACATATATTCAATGTCATGAGAGTATGTTATCTGTGTACTGGGCAATTCCAAGAACGGCAACGGAAATAACGCATGCTACACTTGCTACCAAGAAATTAAACTTGGATAAGTATGACATACAAGATTCATTCTAGAATACATTATGGACAACTAGTTGCACAAATGTTTGCATTTGTAATGTAGTCCTGAACTACATTTGGATGGAGATTTAAGCCTTGTCGTACATATTGATCATATCGAGTGGGAATGTGGATATAAAAGGTGAACAAAAAAGCCAACACAAATTTGAATACAGTACTTTGCATTTTAAGAGGGCGTGGCACGCAAATTACTGTTAAATTAAAATATATTTATCGAAATCCACAAGTTTTTGGAAGATGGTACAGAATAACCATAAAAGGGCAATCCTAGGTTACAGATTTTGCAAACTATTTAAGCATTTGGTCAGATAATTTATTCCATCGTAACCAAAGGACAAAATTTCAGCACAAGTGGTTCACTAGAGGTACATCATCAACAAAATGTAAACTGACATGGTTAGTAAGTATTAGGTTACCTAAGATTATTATAATAGTTTTTTATGTTCATCAAATGAGAACTCTATTAACCACTAATTCTCATGTAATTTGTTCAAACTGAGTTGTCATTTATTTTATGTAAGCCAATACTCGGAAAAGTGATTTTATTATGTTTCACATAACTAGACAGTATTAAAATTTGTGTTTACTTCCTTGTTACATTTTTTATCCATGTCTATATATTAAATATGCCAAATATATAAGACAAAGCTTAAACCATCATTTAATCCTCCAGAAACATAGTATTTGACTGCTTTACAAGTATGTCTGAAATATAAACTGTGGCCAAGCATTCTACTTATTCACTGTAAGATGTGCCAACTTTTCAAGAACATAATCAATAAAACACCTACTAGGTGTCAAATTTTAACGTGAATTGTATGTTGCAATTAGTCATACCTTTTGACTGGATTTGTGTAAATGACTAACTTTTAAAAAGTTAACAGCTTTATAGTTTCAGGAAGTTCCTGAAACCTATTTAAGTACACGTAATGATAAGCCTATCTGTAAAATTCAGCAAAATAATTTTGAACTCTCTGAAAATCATGTACATACAGTCAACTCTCAATTATACGACCCCGGGAATAACGACCCTCTCGAAGTAACGACCCTTTTTCCAGGAACCGTGGAAAATTGTAAAAAATTTGTATACTAAATTCAATTCAATGAAAACAGCAGAAAAAGGCATTGCATTTATTATGGCCGCAAATGGTCGCAGTTATTTCTCGAAAACTGTACTGCTGCATACTGTGTGTTCATTCTAAAAATATACGTTTCTGCCCCCTTCCTCCCGCACGACGCGATGGCCAGCCCGAATGCCCCTTCCCATCCCCCGGTTGGTCGGCGACCCGCCCGCCTCTTTCCCTCCACCGGCCAACCACTCCAATAAGGCCGTTCGCTCACCCCTTTCATCATGTGCGCGCCATAACTTTTTTGCTACTGAATTCTCATGCCCTTGGATATGGTAGTCTGTCTTTGTGCCTGTGATGATATGATTATACATCGTGTTTATTTAAGCTTTATTACGTTTTCCATTTTAACTAAATGCTATTAAATATAATTAACCATCATGTCATTTAATGACACATACACACAGTAATGTTTACAAATCATTATTCTTTTAACGAGTGAAAGCAGGACAGTTCATAATTGACACTACCGAACATCGGGTGCATGTCTCGGATGTGCGTGGCATTGGGCACGGCAGCAAGACACTTGACAACAAAGCGTCTGGTGTGAGTCACTAGCCCACACACACGCACACGCAATTGAATCGGTTCAACTGTAAATAACAGCTGTGGATACACTTGTATACCTCGGTGAAAAGGAAATGTGAAACAGCATTGTGTAGGTTCAAAGTTGTTCTGTAAATGTGTTACGCAACAATGATCAACATCTTGATGTTTGTAATTGTTTACAGTTGGTGAACAAATGGAAACTGAGTATCAAATCCCTCTTCATGCTCATTGGTGAAGTGTATAAACAACTCATGCAGAGAGTAGAATCATTATACAAGCAAATTATTTTCACACGGCCAGCAGAGCTAGACAAATGAAACTTCAAAACAAAGGGAGTAGTGTTATCATCACGTCTCATCTGCTGAGCGAACGTCAGGAGCTGTGACTAGGTAGTGGTCAAAAGTGGCACAAGTGACATAGGTTAGACACATCTTGTATGTTGTTTTTTAACTAACCAGTTTCCAGAAGATAGGTCCTTGCGCACACAAATTATCGTACATGTGTGTGTGGTCGCTTGCTGCCAAGACAAGGTCCCAGCAGGCCAGCAAAGTTTGTGCCTATTATGTCAAAGAAAAGTCTTACATGTCAACCATGACACACATTCATCCTATTGAAATAATTTTAGTATTTCAACCCACAACATTGCGATAGTACCTTGTAAATAGTTTCGATCAGCAGACATTGCTGGCACTTAATTAACGTTGCCGACGATATTTTTGTTTCGTTATCATGAACTCATGCTTGATGTTGAGCAACAGAAAAGTCGTATATGCATGTCCAGAGTATCATTTATTCAAAATATGTCATTCTATTCAAAAAATATTACTATTTAAATAAATTTTATTGTGGCAGTCTTGCAAATAACTTCCAAAAAAGGTCGTAAGAATCTATATCGCCGGTGACATTTTTGCTTAATTTTGAGCCAAAGATAGGTAATAAATATATCCGCTCCCAGTGTATCTATCTAATCAAAATAATTCACTCTACTAAAAATATTACAATTTCAATAAACTTCGTTGCGGTATTCTTGAAAATAACATCCTAAAATGGACGTTGCGGGCGCAAGAATTTATGTTATCAACAATATTTATGATTTGTACTGAAGTAAACAAAGGTAGTAGATCCACTTCAATGGCATACTTTTAAAAATAACGCGTTTCCTTTTCAAAATAAATGTGTATCATTTTATAAAAACACGTAAATTTTGCACCAAAGACGAGTGAACACCGATTAAATGATAAAAAACTGTAAATGTCGACATTTAAGTGGTCAGGGATTGCCGAAAATTTGTCCAAATTCTAATAACGAACCTATTGCCGGGAACCGCGAAGGGTTGTTAAATCGGGAGTTGACTGTATGACTATGTTGCCGGCGACGTTTATGCTTAATTTTGAGCCAAAGAAATGTCATATATCCGCCTCTAGTGTATCTATTTATTCAAAATACTTCACTCTACTGAAAAATATTAATATGTCCATAAATTTTGTTGTGGTATTCTTGCTAATAACTTCCAAAAACGGTTGTTGCGGGAGCAAGAATCTATATTGCCGGTGAGGTTTTTGCTTAATTTTGAGCCAAAGATAGGTAATATATTCGCTCCCAGTGTATCTATTTATTAAAAATAATTCACTCTACTGAATAATATTACTATTTCAATAAACTTAGTTGCGGCATTCTTGAAAATAACATACCAAAATGGACGTTGCGGGCGCAAGAATTTATGTTATCGGCAATGTTTACGATTTATATTGAAGTAAACAAAGGTCATAGATCTATTTCAATGGCATACTTTTAAAAATAACGTGTTTGCTTTCCAAAATAAATGTGTATAATTTTATAAAAACACGTAATTTTTGCACCAAAGACGAGTGAATGCCGATTCAATGATAAAAAACTGTAAATAATGACAATCGCCGAAAATTTGTCACAATTCTAACAACGACCCCTTCAAAATAACGACCCTATTCCCAAGATTTGTGAAGGGTCGTTAAATAGGGAGTTGACTGTATGACTACGTTCACACGTGGAAATTATTTAAACAAACACAAACATACTACATTTACTATACAGAAAACTTTTTCTATGGTAGATAAACATCTGAAAAGGTTTGTAGGTTTTTATAATGTTACAGTACCACTGAAAACATGTTTACACTTCATGACTCGTGCTGCTATATTTCCATGTGGAGGCATTTTCTGTTATGTGTACAATGCACTCTTGAGACCATCCATTTGTTCCAAAACTCATTTGCATCTAAAAATTAAATATTTTGCAACTGTAATGCTGCTAATGGAAAATCAGTTTCCCAAAGTTCAGAATTTACATTTAGCATTTTTTTTAATAAGCTAAGTTTCATTTGATAGCACCATGTATTATTTTATTACATGAATGATATGTTCATTTCTCTCAGGAAATTATAATTTTTATTTTATTTAGTTAAAGTGAAATAATATTTTATTTGCAGCAATTGGGTGGGCATCCTATCAAAATACATGTGACACATTTTCAACTTCAGAACTGACATCAGATTCAAAATAAAGGATCTACAGAGCAGTGCCTTAGCATTAAAGTAAACATAATAAACTTCCATAAGTGAAGAAAAGTGTTCAATAAGCAG
Organism: Medauroidea extradentata; assembly: GCA_003012365.1. NCBI lineage: Eukaryota > Metazoa > Arthropoda > Insecta > Phasmatodea > Phasmatidae > Medauroidea > Medauroidea extradentata. The sequence goes on along the minus strand of PNEQ01066477.1, from coordinate 41,703 downwards.
GCCACATCATTCATGGGCCATGATAAACAAATATTGATTTTTTTTTTTTTTTTTGCTGTGTGAGTTTTTATTTTCCTGAAATTTTGGTAGTATTTTCTACTACCCTCCCTAAGAAAAGCCCCAAATTTTTAGATTTTTAATAATAATACTTTCTGAAATATAGCCAATTTTCTGTTGGAAGTACTGTGTAAAATCATCATTTTGGGGTAGTTTTGGATGGGCCATAACTTTTAAAATAAAAGAGCTATACTCCTAACATTTGTATCATTGAAAAGCTCATTAAATGTACATTTTTTTGGCTTATTGAAATAATAAATATTTTATATTCTTCACTATTTTGTGAATGTATGCAATTAGCTACAAAAACTTCAATGTTCAGTAAATTAAAAGACTAAAAATTTAAGAAGGACTTAGAGGAACAACTTGAATATTTTTCCAGTGATTCACCCCTATGGTTACTTTGTGTGCTAGCAAAAACATTATGATGGGATCCTACACTGTAAAAAAAATTCTCTAAAATCAAAGATTTTTGAAAAGTGACGTTTTCACGACGAAAACTTAATGTGGGAACAACTTTAAAAATTTAAACTACTGTGAATTATAAAGCTCTTTATATACTCTTTATGGCGAAGAGATTTTTGCAAAATTTGGTTTCAATGTGTTATGTGCGCTGCTACATCGACTGTGATTGGATGATTTTACACTCACTTGCCTTAGCCAACTACAGACGTACGAAGTCACAATAATCTTATTCTAAATAGATGCAGTCAAATCATAAATGTGTCTAAACAAAGACATGCCGACAATAACCATAAAGCAGGGTCGCCGATGTGCATGCGATACACTGAAACAAAGTGGGGCAAAAATCTTTTCACAACAAACAATGCCTGCTCCCAATTAAAGTGTAGTGGCCAAGTGTGGGTTTTAACATACAAGACACCTCTCCCACCTAGAAGCGATGTCACCATATAGCAGTTCTGTTAAGTTTCTCCTCCTTGTTTTTGTAGACTAAGGGCCGTTATCTATAAACTGCTTTCCGTTGTTATCCTATCACCAAAAGTTTGATCCGGCCAAAACACACATTATAAACCTCTTGTTGGTTGGTTGACTGCCTGGAAGTGAAGAGGCATCCACTTTAAGGTGAATGTGGTCAAACGGTGATTCGAAAGCCTGTGAAGCTATTTTCATTGAGTCTTTATAACAATGGCGGCAGATCTTCTCTGGAATAACCTGTCAAGCGATACTCGTTACATAAGAAAATGCAACTTTTTAATAATATATTGTTGATTTGAACGAGTTATTTTCAATAAGCATAAACTACTGACGTATAACAGATACATTTAAAGTGTATGCAATTGTGACGTTGGGCACTCAAAACCCCAACCTCACACCAAACCAAACCAGAAAGGCACTCTGGGCGTATCAATGGGCTAGGGGAAAGTGGATTTCCAGCTACAAGACCCACGAGTCAGAAAAACTCCAGTTTTTGATTGCAACACTATATTGAGCCCTTTAAAATACAATGTTTCTCAAAACAACTTGAAGTCACTGAACAAGAAGTTGAACTGGGCAAGAAGGGACGGGAAAAGACAAAGTTTGTATAATAAGCACCTTACCATGTTCGCCGTATCAAAGGAGAAGGTGTGGCTCGGCCCGAGCTGCAATCACAACTGGCCGCCTGGCCGTAGGCCAGCACGAAAGAAGCTGCGGAGGAAGGGAGGGGGGAAAGGAGAAAATGTGCACGCAGCACAAGAGAAGTGGGAAGGTAGGGGAGGCGCTGGCTGGAGGCTTAAAACTGTGCGGTCAAAAACAAGTCCACAAAATGTCGTCCAGCCTGCATGGTTGGGAAGTATGGCACACAATATTCCATGAAGGGTTTGCTACAAGGTGGGACTTTTCACAAACCTAAATTGTTACTGCACCTGTATATGTTTGCAATTTTTGTACCTTTGATTGGAAAACAAGAAAAAATTTTGCATAAAAATAATAACAGCATTGTGCGAAAATAACGGTAAACACATGTTAACGAAAAAATTTTCTGCAGTTTACACAAGCTGATGAGAGAGAAATGGAACTTGTGCTTTGGGACAGTTACCAGTGACTGAAGAGGGAGGGGGAGGGGGAAGAATCTTTCAAACCCTTTGAGACTACACAAGAAAAAAACAGTACATAAATAGTGGAAGAAGCATTACACCTTTTATCACCAGACCTCCTCGTTCGGTTGCCTGTTAACTCTGTTCCACAACTTTAGTTGTGCAGGTTCAGTCTCACAGATAAAAAAAATTATCTTAAAAGAACATTCTAAATACGTTTCGAGATAAACATAGACCTGAAATTTTCAATTAATCTCAAATAAGGTGTAAAGCAATACAACACAATGGTAATCCAAAAAACCACACTAGAACACTATGGTAATGTAAAACAATGTCATAAAAAGTATTTAAAATACGAATGTTTTTGAGTAACCCTAAGATCACAAGCTAAGGAAACTTACAAGCATCATTTGAGGTAACATGCTTTGTATTACCAATAACCGTACTGGCATTTTGTTAACACTCTTATAAAAATAATTTATCTAGTACAAAACTTGTAATGTGGCTATGGAATACGAGAAAGAGTCCTAAGTTAAGTTACTATCATATAATATCCCAAATTAAGCTGTGAAATAAGAAAGGAGACATTAGTTTCCCAATGCTTTACCTCATATTATAAAACTAGAATTTAGAAATACAATACGGGTCCCTGTTAATCACTGAGCACAGCCAAAATAAATATACTAGGACACAACATGTCAAACTTTATTCTATTCCTCTCAACATACGAACGTTACTAAAGTTAATAATTTCAACACTTTAAATAATAATTAAAAATGTACACACCATCTTTTTACATTCACGTGTACTGAAAAAAACCACTTCGTTGCCGTATCTTCTCTGTGTGAGGACCATGCGTGTGTTCACCACACCTCACAATTACTGTTCTGCCATGAGTGTGAATGCGTGCCCTGCAACTTTTGTGCTGTATACACCGCCAAAGCATTTTATGACCTTGGGGTTGATGGAAACAGAATAGGTAATCATTATGAACCAACTGTGGCCGTCCCTTGCGGCTACGTACTATCTGCAGACCACCTAAAGGGAACACACAAATACATCAATAATTTAAAGCCTGTTGAAACATATCTCATCTTGCTTGAAATTTACATTAAAAAAACAGTAGAAGACCACGTTGAATAAGATTGTGTTTGTAATCTTTTTTTGTGTATTCAATTCTGAAAGGTTAGTGTTTGGGTGAAAAAACCTTGCATATTTATTAATAATTTCTAGATTTTGAATACTGCACAATAAATGTTGTTACAACCAAATGGCTGGAGAGCTATGGCAGTAGATCTTTGTATATTTACTGTTATTTTTGTGTAAGCAAGGTTGACAGATCGTTCTGGATTGGACAGTTATAGAAATATCTAATTTGTTACTGCATGCATCTGAATACGTTGCATGATGTGCGTAGTATGATGAAAGTACACGAGAAATTTCATTAGCACAGAAGCCTGTAATTGGTTAGCTGGGAGCCAACTGCGCACTTTGAGTCACAAGGTCAATAGAATGCCCTTGCCATCGCCACAGAAAACCATGTAACATGACCAACGGTTGACATGTCCGTTATGGCTCCCTATACTATGAGAAACTGAATTGGGAGCAGCAAACTTACCATCCGCCAGCAGCACCCAGGCATAAACTTTCCGTAATTTGTGTTTTAAACTTTTTTGGACAGTTCACTTTTTTTTATCAAAATTCAGCTCACAGATGTACGCCAATTTCGGTGTGAGGTGCTGAGGCACTTCTCTTTGTACATGTAGGCCAGGAGAAAAATCTGCATACCTTATTTTTTAGTAATGAACTACTTTGTGTTTTTTTTTAAGTTACATTTTCCCTTTCCAATACCATTTACTGGAGGAACAGTATTATGTTCTATGAAAGGATTGTATTTCAAAAAAGTACTTAGTGTGAAACATTGAGTGAAGAAAATTCCAGACCTTTAATTTATAACAAAAATAGTTTTGCGCCCCAGTACGTTCTTTAATACAGGCAAGACTAGCCACTGAAAAAAACAAGGAGAATTCAATGAGTTGGCTATGCTGTAAGCTGCAACTGAAAGCGGAGGTGTTGAAGACTGTTTCAGTATTGCAACAGACTATAGCTCGCAAGGGCTAGTCTGTTACAAACTAAACAGTAAAAATTTCATGATGTGTGGGTCATGTGCAACATGCACAAAATGAAATGGGAGTTAGGGACACTAACCACTAAAAATTAAGCACTCACAGAGGTGAATAATCTAATCTCACTGTAAGAGTATGAAGTTGCAAACTATATCTCTGGTGTACGCTAAGGTAAGTAAAGTCTACTGCGTATTTTATTTTGTAATAGTCCATTGATCCCACCAGAAAACGTGCAAAAAATTTGGTTTGTTGCTTTCTAAATCAGCATTTCTGTATTAATGCACATTCTAAAACATTTTATTTTACCCTAGTATTATTCAAACAAAGTTTGGAGAGTAAATATAAATAATTCATTCTTGACATCACTCTCAATGGAAACAAATGTGCAACTATGTAGACAATGCAAAACTGTAAGTTGAGAAGGGAGGAAGTATGCATTTACAAATGTATTCTGACACTGAGGGCCGTATCTATAAACGGCTTTCGAATGACAACCAACTGCTCACCAATGCTTTCTCTATGTGGATAGCAGTTGGCTGTCATTCGAAAGCCGTTTATAGATACGGCTGTAAGTCCATCATTTAAGTCAGGGTTAGGTACCTGAAAGCCATGAAGAAAATAGAAATGACGCATACTGAGAAAGGGCAGTTGCACAAAGCCAAACACATCAGCCAGTATAATGTACGTACAGACATGCAAGATAATCACAGATGGAAACAAATCCGACTAACTTCTGAACAGGTTTATTTACCACAGCAGTTTTTACAACTACTAACCATTGAAACATCTAAAAATAGCACACATTACAGATATGAGTCACCAAGATATTTGTATACATTAGAAAACATATTTTTATGCATATTTTAAAATAGAAAACCAGCGAGGTGTTACGGAGAAATACATTTTTTTAATTATCTGAAACAAAAATGGCATAAATGAAACACACATTCTGCATTTAATATAAAATAGCTTAAGAAATGACCTGGTGTGGCACTGCATAGGTATTAACTTAAGTAACTGTAGAGTCAAAACATGTGATTTATTAGAAATAAGATAGAAAGAAAAAAACAAGATAAAAATACAGTATTATAAGAATATACAGTAAAGCACTTGGGTTGAAACAAACAGTTAAAAAGTGAATGTGTTATGTGCGTTAAGTCTGTTCACATTTTAGTTCAGAATTTGAGATGATACATGAATAAGCACTTTGTTCAGAACATACAGATATTAGACAGAAACACGCCAGATATTTCACTAACACAAGTCACTGCCACATATTGCAGTGTCTCCAACACTAATTAAGTTAAAATTTATTTTACATTTTGCATGAGGAAGCTGAAGTTAAAAACTTCACATTACCAAGCATGAAATTAAAATATTTAATTTAACATAAAAATACAATTACAAAATATTTGAATATACTAACGAGTACACACGTAATTGTAAAAAAAAAACTGGAAACGTAGTCAAGTCATATTAGATACACTATTTAATTCAAATTACTTTGGAATCTTCCTGTTCCTTCACTACAAACACACACAAGTAGACTCTAGCAGCATCTAATTTTTCAGAGAATTGTATGAAGAATAAGTGCACAGTTATATCACTTATATTGAAACAGCACAAAACTTCTAGGATAATGACAGGTGCTCTGACAACTTTAAATAAAAGTGTTTGAAGATATATTCAGCCATTTTAACCCTTTCAGTCACAAGATGTTTGTTGTTTCATAAGACAAGTTTTATAAATTGCAGGCATTTCAGCATAACTTTGAGAAACAGGTGTATTCAGACTACAGCAAAATGAGCTGCTGTTTCATTTGCTTACTGGGGCAGTCGTGTAGCATAATGTCCAGTTTTACTATGTCTGTTCAAAGTCTTGGTTATCTAATCACATAATCGGTTATAACAGAATGATTTAGTGCTGATTAAGTCCGAACTGTTTCTCAAAGTAATGTACTACGTAGTATGTTTAGTTAAACATTGAGCTAGGTACATGTTGCGCACGTGCAATAACGTAAAGAGTTTCAATTGGCTATTTCGAGAGCTTCAAATGTTTTATTTTCATGTGCTGATTGAGAAATTATAAACATGTACAATTATAAGCATCCCTGAGGTAAATTTTCTCTATAGAAACCAGTATCCATGTGTAAAGAATGCATACTACAAAAAGAATTTACCCAGCATTAACTTCACATTTCAACAACTTATTTTAGACCATTTGAATTGCATGTGTCACTAAAAGTTATATGGCACAGCAATGTAATTTATAATGTGGCAGGGCCTAACATAATAGAAACACACAAGCATATGTCATTACAAGATATATTGCACCACAATGTTAATTATAATGTAGTAGAACCTAACATAATACGAAACAATACACAATCACGTCATTACAAGTCATATTGCACCATAATGTTAATTATAATGTAGTAGAACCAACATATTAGGAAACAATACACAATCATGTCATTGCACGAAATAATGCACTACAATGTAAATTATAATGTTGCAGAACCTAACATAACAAGGAACAATACACCAAACTTACACACCTATCATTCATTATCTGAACACATTTAAATCCAATCACTTTATGCGCTATTTCAGCTGTAGGGACAATAAAACACGTTCTCTTATTTTCCGTGTGTGGGGTTCGTGAGTGTGATCGTCACATCTGATAATAAGCTCGTTACCACGTGTGTGGACGCAAGCCTTGCAACAGGCACGGTCCACACACCGCCAATGTACTGTATCACCTATGTACCTGTTTACACTGAACAGGTAACCATTGTGAACTAACTGTGGTCGTCCTCTCGTGCTATTCACTATCTGGAAGTTACCTGTTGAGAACAAAACATTATAAGCTAAGAATGCATAAGCAATTTTAAAGTTTATGTTTTGCTTCCTCTTCACAATAAAATAAGCATGCAGTGAGCAGTTTAGTTATAAGAAATTAATTTTTGTACAGATGTACTATCAAAACAGCTGCAACACTATTGATAGGGCACAGTGTACTTTCCTTGACAGATAAAAGTGATGAAGATAGCACATGTAAGCTAGTACACATGTTCAGAAAGTTCGGAAAGCCAAATATGCATACACCCAACACAATAGCGATAAATTTAAGAAAATTTTATAATTAACTAACAATTAGGTGCACTTAAAAAAAACAGAAATATTCTTAAAGTGCAATGCAGCATATACACAAAATGTAATTTAAAAATTAAGTACCTAATTTAAGTTGAATAACAAGTCAAATAAAAGAATGCCTATTCAAATTGTACACCGCATTTACTCACAATTTTCTGGCCGTTGAAAAGTCAGCCTAAAAGATCCTATAGAAATATTGGCCACATCAAGATGGGGGAAAAAAGTCGGTGGTGGAATATAAAGTAGGTTCAATAGTTACTGAGCCATACTAACTACAACTTAACACGCAAACAGCTATCCTTCCTCTTGCCACTGTTCCCAGGTAGCAGCACTCTTAACATCAGTAAATTAATACAAAACTTTCAGGCCAAGATACAAACTACTTGCTCCCAAAGAGTTAAAGAGTTTTTTTATATCTAACCACATAATTTAAGTTCCATGAACAAAACATCTTGGAATTATTCAAACCTTACCTTACCTCGAAATATTTCAAGCCATTACAGAGCAAATCTTTATTATGTGCAGGTGGACGTAAGAACTATCATCAAAGTAAACAAACCAAAACAGACGTAATATTGTTGGTGTAGTTAAAAAAATTCACCATGTGATAATACATGAACTCAAATGCCACCAAAATTATGAAAGTATTCCGTTCTAACCTTTTACTCTCATAAATTAATTAACATATTTAACAAAATACTGTATAAAAATATACTTAGTGTATTTAAAGTCTGCTAAGGATTCTGAAAGAAAAATTATGGCAGGAAAACTAATATAGCTATGACAGAAGCTGTTTTCAGCACATTGAAGCAAACTCTTAAATATTTATTTATAACCAACATCACAGCAGCAGTTTCATTTCAATTTTGTTCAATCAGCTGTTTGTGACATGGCAACTGTAACTGTGGCTTTTCAGCGCCAACTTTACTTTCTCTATTCAAAACTTATTTTGATTTGTTTTGAAATTACGGCTGTGGAAGAGAGCGAGTTGCGTGGCTTAGCATTTTGAGAAAAAATTGGTTATTTTAACCGCAATGAAATTACCATACACCGTTTAGAAAAAAACACTAAATAATTATGCCTTAAGAGATTGGCAACAACATTTACTAAAGATTCATAGAAGTAATGATCACACAGGTCGTGACAAACCTGGCATTAGTTGATATTGTGTGAAAAAAATGGAAGAAACAACAGCACAGAACCCTAAAATATCCACATTCAGAGCATTGGAGTACCAATAATCACATCCTAGGGATGACCTATTTTTCCTGCGAGATCTCCAGAGCACTTTACATAAATAGTAAGATTAGATATATTTTAGAGGGGGATAATAATTTTCTAGCACCTCCCTAGTTACTCCCATGGCACAGAACTTCATGAGTATTGAGAGATGTACAAATACTTCCTGAAATAGCACTTGCGGGCTGGAGATCACAAAACACAGATAGACTCATTTTTGCAGAGCTGCGATGTTTCGCTCTCCAGGCCAGCTTACTCGGGCAGCATGTGAATGCAGTATGTTTTGTGTTCTCCAACCTGCAAGTACTGTTACTTTAAGTACTTGTACATCTCCATCTACGTTCCCACCTTTTCTTCATGAGTACTGGTTATTCCACAGACTACTATACAGAAAGTGCTGTATTAGAGGTTAAGATTATAGGCACATAAAGTTCAGTAACTGCAAACGTTACAGCACACTGCACAACAATTTTCCAAAAAGAAAAGCTAGCCCACACTATCCTTGTTGGCGATTTAAGATATTTTCACAGATGAGATATTATTTCACATGTCAGGCCAAGTTCACAGCCATAATGTGCAAGTTTGGAGCTCCAAAAATCCACGACTCAATAGGGAACACACATGATGGTCTTGAAAGTTAATGTATGGTATGGTGTAATGCATAACCAGGTTACTGGAACCTCCTTTTTTAAGAGCAGACCATCAACGTGAACAACTGCTTGCACATGTATGCAGTACCACAAACTGCCCCGCTTTGTCAAAACAATTCCACAGACTGGTGGCCAATTCAATGGGATCAGCATGCACACTTACATAGACAGCACATTTCCCGGAATACGGATTGGCAGAGACAGTCCAAATCCTTGACCACCATGTTCACTTAGCATCCTCCCACTGGATATTTTCTTGTGGGGTTATGTCAAAAGCAATGTGTACTAAATACCAAAATATGAAACTAACAATTTAAAGAACAATAACAGAAATCAACATTCAGCTGTTTTGACAGACATGCTCCACATAACGTGGAAAGAGCTTGCAAATCACTTGGGCATTCTCTGTGGTACCGAGGAAGCCCACGCTGTTGTCTATTATGTCATTAAGAACTTTTGATTTGGTTCAACATGCCAAAAAATGTGTGTAGCTCAATTAGATATCATGCCAGAGTTGGAAAAAATTACCAGGAGATTTTATCAGACATATGCTGTACTTTACAGTATCATAAATAATAATAATAATAATAATAATAATAATAATAATAATAATAATGCTTCAAAAGATGAAAAAGTACTCTATCAATGAATTGAAATAAAAAGATAAAATTTCGTGCAAATTCTCTTGATGTTTTTCAGTTCCTCGTGCAGTTATTTAGATACAAACAGAAATTTCCTCGGTGAGAAACTCTTCCCCCAAAGAGTAACATAGGAAAAATGGATCTTCTTTTTTATGCAAGTTGTAGCACATCAGTTTTTTTTCCCCTTTCTAAACAGAGGATAATTGGATGTTATGCATAAACTGACCATGCACCAATTGTAAGTTAACAGTAAATTTTTTTTCAAATTATCAGATTTGAAACATTACTACAATAAGCATGTTAGTTCTATAAAGGAAACATTTACATCAGTATATAGAAATAAAATAATTTTAATAACACTGTTTTAAAGCTGAAAAATATTTAACACATTGCTAACAATTTACACATAATCAATAGATGCATAACACAGTCCAATTATGCCATTATGTGTTTTTATTGGCCACACAGGTAGCTCATTGAAAGGTTTAGTAGAGGTTGGGCAAGTTAATACCTATGAATAATAAAAGCAAGTGACAATAGTTAAATTTACTGACTATTTTGCAAAACCACTCCTTCACACTATATACTTTTTCAAGCCATTTACCAAAAACGGGGGGTCAATTAAAAATAACTTTTTATGGGTGCAGTACAAAATTTGCACCTGCATCACATCTGTTTGCGCTGTGCTGGTGCAAATAGCACGTAGCGATATTTAATTGGGGTCCTGATAAGTCCAACGGTACGTTTGTGAAAATTTGAGCATGTCTTCCCTTAACTATGACCAAAATAACATTAAAACTAGGTGCAGTGTAGCTTGCACACTGGCCTTTCTTGTTAGCAGAAAAATGTCTTGCAGGTGACATTTTAATCAAGTACAATAAAAAGTTAAGACCCTAGGATCTGTTCATAAGATGCTGAAAGTAGTACAGAGATAGAGGTGTCACAATGTAATTATGCAATTTCAACATTTCTTTCTTCCCTGGATTACAAAAATAAACAGTACACTCCTCCCCCGCTTATCCGACTCTGTTTAAACCAAACCGTTTTTCTCCACATGATAAATGTGAATACATGCCCATTAATATGTACAAACATGCAGTATGAACAGCGCACACAGCACGCAATTGCCATGTGCACTGTGCCGGTCACAAAGCGAGCCGCGAGCGGTGCCGGCAACTGAATGGGGAGAGGGGGCGGGAAAAGGGTGGTAGTGGACGGGAAGGCAGGCAGTGATTATTCCCCTCATTCTCCCCCCTTCCCCACCTTCCCTGCTCAAAAACATGAGAAAGTACCGGCTGTTTTCCAAGCGGTGTCTAGCTTGCGCGTGATATAAACAGTGGTGTAACTCGCTCGTGGGATAATTTTGAACGTTTGTTTATTGTTTGTATCGCGGCTTGTGATGTCTATACAAAAAGAACAAATTTGTGTTCCAGTTTCGAGTGAGAAACGTAAAAAAGTTGTGTTGTCTACTAAATACAAAGGTGGACATTTTAAAAGAACTGGATGCAGGTGCATCAGTTAAATCCCTGTGTTTGTGTTACGGAATAGGCAGAACCACTGTGTACGACATAAAAAAAACAAAAGAACGAACTTTGCAAATTTTATGCAGATAGTCAATCAAATAAAGCAATGGAAATTTGTAAAACAAATTGATTGAGTAGAAGTGCAGAACTGGATAATGTTTTAATGGAGTGGTTTCGACGTCATAGCGAAGGTGTTGCTATTTCTGGTGCACTATTAATGGAATAAGCAAAATTGTTTCATGCTGAACTCAAGTTGCCATTCACGTACAACTACTACCATGGGTGGGTGTATAGATTCCAGCAACGCCATGGTATTTCAGCTTTCAAGCTGAAAGGTGTATTGCTTTCTGCTGACAACGAAGCGAAATTAGTTTCTGAAGAAAAACTTTCTGCAGAGCAAATATATAATGCAGATGAAACGGCACTCTACTGGCATTGCATGCCGCGATCGAGCCTGTGCACTGTCGATGAACAGCACAGCGGAATGAAAGATTGTAACGCTCACATCACAGTGCAAGGGTGTTCAAATGCGGCGGGAACACACAAAGTTAAGTTGGTAGTTGTCGGCAAAAGTGCTCGTCCAAGAGCACTTAAGGATATAAGATCATGCCCGTTAAATATAAAGCCAGCAAAAAAGCCTGGATCACAGCAGACTTGATTAAAGAGTGGTTCAATAGCTTCGTTCGGCAAGCTTGTAAACACTGCAACAATGTTGGTTTGGACTCAAAATGCAAGATTATGCTCCTATTTGACAATTGTTCAGCACACGCCCCGGTAGAAACGCTGGACAAAGAAAATGTTTTGTGTTATTTTTCTACCAACTAACTGTACGCCATTGATTCAGCCACAGGATCTAGGAATCTTGTGATCACTTAAGCATCGGTATTGTAAGGAGTTTTTGCAGTTTTGTTTTGTCCAGTCTAAATAATGGGAAAACTGTAACAGAAATCAGGAAAACATATAATTTACGCAACGTGATTTGGGCACTTGCAAGAGCATGGGACAGCATTCCCAAATCAGTTCTACATAAGGCCTGGTCTAAACTGTGGCCAACCTTGGCAAACAGCAACGTGATAGAGAATGAAGAATCCGAACATGAGGACTCCAAAGGGTTCGAGCCAAAAACTGTGGACACACTGTTGCAGTATGCTAAGTGTGTCATCAATCCTGAGGTTAATGACTTAGGCCTCATTGAAGAAAATGTTCCTGTTGTTCATCATTTTACCAACCAGGAAATTATTGAATCGGTAACAGGCGCAGAAAATAATGAAGAAGAAGAAAGCAGTGAAGATGAAAAATCGCCCGCGAAAATTTTGCAGGAAAAGTGTCTAGAATATGCAGAAGGTTTAATAGCCGGCATGCAGCAGCGCAGCAATTTCACGGAACAACAAATCATGTCTTTATACGTGATACAAAAGCAGTTGATAAGTGAGAAGGTGAAATTTAAACAACGCCTGATGTACATGTTTACAAAAATTCCCGCCTCTATGACGACACGCACTGAAGAGAATGATACGACAGCCGGAACAAGCGGTACACCAGCACTTCGCGCCACGTACTCCAACTTCAGCGACAGTGATTAATTCTGGTTAACAGGCATCGTCTCTTTTTTTTCTTTGAGTTTTTTTACATTCCGTTTCCTGCAGTGTAAAATCGATTTATTTTGTGTTGTGTTGTTAGGGTAACTATGTACATATGTGCACATCTAAACACAGTAGATTATAAAACGTGTGTCATGTTAGTTACAGTGCTTTTCACTTAAAGGATGATGATAAAGAATGGTGGTAACATATCGTGAGCGACGAGGTAGTCGCACGCAGTCGCATCTGTTCAGTGTCAGTGACCAACATTTCAAGGGCAGCTAGGCGAGAGAGGGAAACAAAGGAAGGCGGCCGGGCGGGAAGCAGCGTTGCCAGATGACTTTAGCGCAGAGTTACGCCAAGATTCTTGGGTACGTTGAAATATTGTACTTCTTTTAATTTTTCAATAATATGTACACAAAGTGTAAAATAAAATTCAATGAACAGTTTGTGTATATATGTTCACCATGTATTTTATAGCACATGTGTTGCTTTAATACAAACATATCTAATTTGTTTACACACAAAAAATTGTTGTTTTATCAGAACAATTCAGAAAACCGAATCGGTTCGTCCCCCGACTAGTTCGGATAAGCGAGGGAGCAGTGTAAATCCAAAATGGAAAGAAGCAAACTTTCAATTAAAGAAACATGAGTTCCTTTGCTACTAGCACTTTGCACAAAACATACTCCACAGTATAACTGAATCAATTAAAAATGTACACATACACACAAAACTTAACATAAGGATCAGCTTACATTATTTCCACACACAAAAATTAAGGTACAAGGCAGTCTCAAAACCACAACCTTTAAGTTGCTCATGCTAAAAGTACAGATAGTGCACAAAAGGCTACTATGTGGCTATGAGAATATAAAAAAATTAGAGAGATGTCTAGATTTACCTTTTTTACAATTGTTCTACTACACCAATAGGGGCCATAGTTTCTATAGCTTCAAGTTGACTATTACTGATTTTTACTCCAAGTTTTAGTTTTTGATCAATAAAACATACATGAATGAAATTACTGTTCCTGTGTTTTAACATGCTTCAAATCATCTTTGTGTCTGCTTGTTAAGTATTCTTGCTGCAGCACACATTAAGGATAAGGTGGAGGGTATATGGACTTTACGTCTCGTCGACAGCGAGGTCATTAGAGACGGTGACACACAACTTGTTACAATGACAGGAGCTGGGAGAGGAATCGGTCATGGCCTTTGTTAAGGAACCATACCAGCATTCACCTACAGTAATTTCAGGGAAACCATGGAAAACCAAAATCAGAATGGCCGGAGTAGGGGATCAAACCCATGGTCCTACCAAATGTGAGTCAAGCGTGTTACAGTTGCGCCAACTCGCTCGGTCGTGCTCTAAGGAAATGTTATGTAACATTGCCTAAAAACACCCTCAACTACACATGACTATTAATGAGTTAACAGCTTGAAGGGCTGCATCATTTAATGTAGCAAGTAATCAGCATTTTTAGCTGAAAGGTGAGCTTGATAGGTATGCACATGCCCCAATTCTTCAATCTTTCCAACACAAATTTTACCACTTAAGTACACGTTCCATACTTTACAATTCTTTTTTTCCTCGTGCAATAAACATGGTTTCACAAATAAAATTACAAATGCTGTTTATGAATACCATTGCCAAATCATGTAAAGTTATTGGTATTTTGTAAAGAGTTAATTTTTTTTAAATTTCTTATGTATGTATAATTATACACTATTTGGAATTATGGTTAACTATGATGCAAATATTTCTTCTGTTTTGCACATTAAGAAATGAATATTATTGCTGTAGGGCAACCGCGGCCTGTAGGGCAGTAAAACTTAATGGATCATGAATTCTTGAATAACGTGTGTTAGTATGTTGTACGTTAGTGACAGTTTTGTTTTTAAATTTGAATATAACGTGCACAAACGAATAACGTGCACACATTCATGTCATTCATAACAGTGAGTCGTATAAATATGAGTCACTGCAGACTCCCGTGTTGTATACATGTTAACTGGCAGGTATTTACAATAACTAAGTCTACTGCTGACTATAGCAATAATTCAACACTATGTATTTAAGGAGTACATTTTGTAGATAACATTTTTTGTAGCAATGTGTAATGCAAATGTAATCATCATACAAGACCATGTAAATAAAAGCACGTGGCAACATTTATGTCAATGTGTAATGGAAAGATACAAACTGACTGAAATTAGTAACAAATCATGGCTTTTTTTAATGCTCACTTTATATCTCGAACTGCCTATAAAAATTATATACGCCTAATGTAAATCTAAAATGTTAAAACAGCAAACTTTTTATTTCCCAAATTTATACAATACAAAAAAATTTCATCATGATACCACTACAATAAAAGTCAAAATACATGGAAGGCAAAACACACACAAAATATTCTCGTGCATTTACGCATATCTTACAAAAAGTCTTAGTCACATATGTGGTAATTCTTAAGTTGAAACACACCACCTATCTCCCATATTTTCCTTGTGGGGGTCCATGGGTGTGCTCGCCGCATCTGACAATTAGCTTGTTGCCATGTGTGTGAACGCGAGCTCGGCAAATGGCATGTTTTAAGCACTGCCAGTGCACTCTCTCACCGTAGCATTTGTCCACAATGAACAGGTAACCATTATGAATCAACTGTGGTTTACCCCTGTTGCTAAGGACAATCTGAAGATCACCTGTTTAAAAAGTAACAGCGTGAAGTCATTTCCTATTGAAGAAAGAGAGAAAAGTAAAACAAAACACATCATGAATCACATTAGTATTCTCACAATACTAATATTCAACACACATAATCTCACAAATTTTGTCAGATGGCACGGCCAAGTCCAAATTCACATAAATTAGTAATTGCACTCAAAAGGAAAATCAATTTGACACTAAATTAAATAATTCACACTGATAAACAGTGTATTCACACTGATGACCAGTGTAACAGGCTATATCTAGATATGTATGTATAAAAAAAATTACACAGAAATTTTTTATTTTAAAAAAATTGCATATGATTTGCAATTTTTCTATTATAAAGTCCCATACATTTTTCAAAAAGCAAAAATATTTAATGCTGTTTTTTTATACACACTTTGATGTAGCCTCTCACACTGGTCTTCAGTGTGAATTATTTCATTTCCTAAAGTCGGTTATCCTTTCTATCACAGAACAGTTTTATGCAAATTTGGACTTTTAACACGCCATTTTACAAACATAACAGAAACTGTTAAAAAAAAAAAAAAAAAAAAAAAAAAAAAAAAAAAAAAAAAAAAAAAAAAAAAAAAAAAAAAAAAAAAAAAGCCGCATGTCTACAAAATAAACCACATATCTTGTACAAACACAAACAATTTAAAAACCAAATTTTTGTGAATGGCCCCCTCTTAAAGTGCTGCAGTTAATAAAGCATTTACTATTATGTTTGCATGTGTGTATATGCCACAGACTCACGAGCACTGTGGCCAGCTAGTTTTCACTTACAGTTCATAGGCACTCTTTAGGTCAGATAAATGGCAGTTCTGTAGGTAGAATTTTGCTGACTTTCGTGGCCATAGTCTTACTTGAAAGCTTGGCTTTACGGGTGAAGCCCGGAAGCCTAGCTTGTCTGCAATACTGTAGGTAGTAGTTATTTTCGTGCCAAGCAGAAAAGTCAGCATGAAGCATAGGAGTGGCGAAAGAATAGCACACGGTGAGCAAAAGGGATATAGGAGGAAATTATCTAGCCAAAAAAAACTTCATAGACTATCTCCTCTGTTTCTTAAACTGTAATTGTAAGTTTAAGGGGGCGCTTGACAAGTCAACACAAAATTCGTAGTATTTCGTAGTACATATAATTATTGGCTATAAAATTTTCTATATATTATGTTTAAAATACTTTAACTACTGATTCACAAAGAAGAAAGTTAATGCTTTAATTACCCTTGTTCATAACACAATAGTATGACTCAAACTATTAATAAAAATATTTAACTATAATACTTCACAAATGACACAAATGTACTCAGTTTCATGTTTCCCTCACTGTAATAACATGAGAATACTGTGTATTATCGTCTTGAACCAACATTTAAAACATATTCTTTTGAATGGTACACTGCAAATCATGTTTTCTTTAACGAAAATATTTTTTTTGTTGTTTAAAGTGTTTGTGATTATCAAACCTTCTCAAAGAAAAGTTATTTTTTAGTACTGAAAACCATTTTAATGCAATAAAAACATAACACCTTGTACAGCTAACTTTACCCTTCAATTCTAGTTCTTCATATCTAACATTTGAGCAGCATCATTAACAGGATACCTGAAATACCACTGACGCACGCGATGGTGTAGAAGTTCCATCCCCACCAACAGAGTTCTCTTAGCGCACTGTCAGCGGCCAGCCTGTGCTCCATCGCTGGAGACGGGAGCGCAACATTGCCATATCTACACAGTAGCGCTCCTTGTGAGGTAAACAACCTATCTGTTCGTGTTATTACGGTCCTAGTAGAAGTGTTGACTTGTGTAATGTACGTACTTGATAATGGGTACAAAATTGTTGTATCATTAATAAAAAATAAATAAAATAAATTCACGAATTACCAAATTTTGCAGATTAACCATCAACAGACCTGACATTAAAATAATACAATTATTTATATATACAATATACCCAAACTTTTGGTTTTGAAATAAATTAATTTTATAGTTTTTAAATTTGTGTTTGTATATTATAACCACACTAAAAACATAGGCACCGTAGGTAAAGTCCAAGAGTAAACCATAAAAAAATTAATTTTTTATATTTTAAATTATACTTATAAATAAAATTGTCCCTAACTATCCCATTATAAATTGTCTCCCATACAGAGTATCCATATTCGATTTTCAGCGAGGTCGCATTCTGTTCTCTGCTTGCATAAATCGTGGCAGGATGATGCCAGAGATCTGTGTTTTTTTTATGAAATGCATGTCCACCTCACATTCACTGATTTGATTTTATCGCTGTTCCTAACTATTAGATAGCTTTTGCAAATACTGACAGTCATTTATATAATCATAAACTGTCGTGTGTTTACACGGCTACTACGCGACTATTTCTGTGTCTCGAGTGATTCAGAACGTTTTTGATTAGTGACGGGCAAATTCAAGGACGTACCTGACCACTTTCGGTGCCAAGCACCATGCAGTGAAAAGTTAGTGCAGAGAATTCATAGATCTTTCATGATAATGTCTTTCTGAGAGCTTAGGGTAGAGAGCGCATTAGCACGGGTTATTTTTAAATGCAAACAATATGGAAATTTAGGTTATCTGTAAAATAATCAAGCACAAAACTCTTTTCTCGCCAAATCCCTAGGGTTACGTGTTGTTACAGACCCGGAAATTGAGGATTCAATGACCTGTACATTAAACTCCACAGTACTGTGTACAATTAACTTAGCTATCTGTTTATTGATTGTCTGTCCATACAGAAATATGTTTCAGCCTACGGAAGGTAACATTGAGCTCTATCCTCAGGCGTTATATTGACTTGACTGTATCCCAAGGAATGTCTGGCTAAATGATATCCAATTAAATGGGACTAAATTTTATGTTTGCTGTGCAGCTATTCCAGAAACAAAATTGTGAAATTTTTGGGTCTCTAGATATTATAATCTAAGGGCGAGGGAGGATTGGATTACGTTGTTTTTTAGTATGAGGAGCAAGCGCATAACTTTGTCCGTCACCCTCCCTATCGTAACAGCTAAAACTTATCAGTTTTCCTTCAATCAACTATTTCTTGAGTCTCTAAAGATACTCTGTCAGAAAATTAATGTTGATTAATAGATATATATTTAAATACTTGTAATATTTGAGGTTCTTTAGCTATTTTACAGCAAGTATCACACCATTTCCGATATATTATTCACACACTAATGTAGGTAACAGATAACAATCCACAATTGATTGTATAACCTCGGACAGGTTTACGTACGGCGACAGTTTTCGGACCATCATCAGTTTTTTGGAAATTCAACATAAATGTTATTGTTTCTATAATAAGGCGAAGATTAGATAATTTGATTGAACCACCTGTGCGGCATCTTTGTCAAACTTAATACTTATGAGAGTGCACCAAAAATTTTGGATAGCACCCACATTAAGTATTTTGTTGGAGCGAAATGAGTTGGCGTTTACATTATCATTCTGTGTAAAGGTTGTGTAATAGAATTGGCTAAGCACGTGAGTATATTACCAGCGTTTATCTTTCCAGATATCTGAAAAAATTTAAAAGTTTGACATGCTATAACAATACAAACAATGGGTTGCAGAGTTAAAAAACAAAAATTGTTATTCCGTGTTTGTAAGTAAATTAATTTCGATAACCAAGGCAATGAAGTACCTTAATTCTTTCTTCAGTTTTCGGAAGCAATTACAAAAAATTAGGAGATATTTATGTTTTGGAAACTAGGCCTCAATATCATTCAGTTACGTGCATATATTAAAGACATATGATATACTGTAAGCAAAAACAGTATGTGACTATGCGATCCAATTATCGCAGTCCACTCCGAACATCGGGTAATACTTTTGAGAGTATTGTGTATTACAAGTAAATAATCCACACTGTCACATAATTTCACATACTTTACGGCAATAAACTTAAATGCTTAAAAAACCCAAATCTATTTCTGTCAAATTCAGGATGAATGAACATTGCAGAACGATCACTGTGTTACTTGATTGAAATGTCAGATCAGAATGAAGAACTGCACATAGAATTAATTCACAGAGATCACGAGTTTCGGGAAAAAGAAATGGTTGAAAAACTTTGTATGTTTTATGTATCTTGTGCATTACCAGAACCAGCCGACCCAAATGTGCCAAAGGACAAGTGTGTTGGAGGAGGGGAGGGAGAAAGGTTGATTTAATTTTATGTGTAATGTTGGTGATTTAGTAACCATGTTTTCTACTGTTAACCATCATGTTATGATTAATAGTTTTTTTAATAGCAAGTAGCAATCCAACCATTGCCATATTAAAAGTCGCAGGCATCAACACTTACAGTATTTGTTCGTCAGTTTACAGAACTCCGCATCCTTGGCAGTTATATACATTTTTTATATTCTCATAGTATTATGAAAAATTTTATGATACTATTGTGAACAAAATAGTGTATTATAAAAGAAGTTACGAGTGTAACTGATAAGCCTACTTTCCTCAAGGTGGGAGAAAATTAAACATGAAAGTTAAAATTGTTTACGTAAATCTAGGAATATTAAATAATAAAAAGTTAGATTATTATTGTGTTATTTCTTAACACAGTGGACCTATAACAACAAAAACTATTAATAATAAAATTTATAAATATCAAATATGTATTCATGCCATTAATAATTCAAAATCAGGTGTTATATATTACGAAAATTACACAACCATACAACTTTAAAATTATGTTACCTTTCTTAGCACTAAATGAATGCGTACAGAGGCTCAACAAACTTTCAAAAATAGTCCTCATATACTTCATGTAATTAAAGAAACTAGGGAAATAAGTTTCTAATAAATTAGCAAAATACATAAAACTTAAGTCGCTGTATTTGTTTGATGCTGTACGTTCATATGGTGTTAAATGACATTATGTTTAATGGTTCTTTTAGATATTTCGTGTACTAAACGTTTGTTTCAAATTTCACCATTGTATATAACTGTTAATACCAATTGAATAAAATACATACAAGTCATGATACTTACCTCGAACTGACCGAGTTTAAAGAAATTCTGAAAAATTGGAACTTTCAAACACTGTACCTCGTGTGATCTAAAAATATTCCAACTGTTACCATTCAGATAGTATGAAAGTGGCATAAACAAAACATATAAAAGTCAAATTAATTTACGATGAAGTGTTTGAGAAAAAGGTTCCGTAGATTTCTCCCGTCATCATAATATGGTCTAATGGCAGACATAAAAAATAATAAAATATAAAAAAAAAAACAGGCACGAACAAAACCGTAAAAGCCAAGTCACCTTGTTGAGTACTATATAATGTGCCTTGAGTAAGACGTAGTTCTGAAAAAAATTGTGCTTTAGATATCTCATAGGATCAAAATATGTTCAAACTAGCCTCTATTATCAAAAATCTAATACAGAATGAACAAAAAACATCAAGTCAACTTAAAAAGTAATATATATGTACAGGTTCTTATGAAATTTGGAAAAATAAATATTACTTAGATAACTTATATTATGTTAAGAATTTACGTACAGTATATATGGCCACTGCTTTGAAAATGCAAACATAGATTGATGAAATACACCAAATTTAAGTCAGCTTACCAAGTAATTATGTGAACCCAGTTTGGTAAAAATCGGGAAAACATTTTCTGATATGTCATATTATGCTAAAAATAAAAACAAATGACTCCTATTTTCAAAATATGACAAGTTGAACTAAATGCACAAAAATCAAGACAGCTAAGTAATATACGTGTTCCCAACTTAAAGAAGCTCGAAGCAATGTTCCTGAGATATGTCATATTTTCATAAACTAGATGAACAGTTGCCAATAAGAAAATAAAAACAAAAAAAAAATACACAAAAGTACAGTTAGCATACAAACATATCATGTGTGTACAAGTTTAAACAACATTCTAAACAAATATTTCATTAGATATGACATATTATGTCAAATATATGAAAATGACTGGCATTTTGAAAATATGAATTAAAAGTGAATGAAAAATATAAAAGTCAAGTAAACTCTTGCCAAGCAGTATATGTTTACGAAGAATAATAAATATCGCAAACATTTTCTCTCAGGTATGTTAAAATGTTAAATTAAACTATTTAATGGCCACATTTATGAAAATGTAAACATGCTGAACAAATGCAGTAAGTCCTCGATTAACGGACATTTGTAATAACAGAAATTTCATTTTGTTTCCTTTAATTCGAACAACGGACACAAAACTTGCTTTAACGGACATTTCCGAGTTGCTATTTTTAAATAGTAGGAACCATATTTCAGAACAGCCTGTAGTACAGGCTGCGATGTGTAAAGACACACAAGGTGCTACCTTCTTCAGTTCATCTGGCAACAGTGCTTGCCCCTCTCTCTTCCTCATGACCTACATACCATTCCGAGCAGGTGGCCTGAGGAATGTAACATGGGGTTGGGCGCGCGGGTATCATTGTGTCCACACGTGTGGTGCTACTGAAAACCGAGGATCTATTTTTTCTTGAGAAGGAAACCATAACTCCAAGGCCAAGCTGCTTTGTGACTGACTAGTTTCCCTTTAGTCGTGACTCTTTACATACGTATCCAGATGGGAGTTACGCGCAGTAGTTTTAAAGTTCATAGTTGTGTAATATTGTTTGTTTCAGCCGACAAGGAGCACGTGTCTGGCAGTGAAGATGACAGTCATTAATTTACCTTTTACGGAAGAAACTTGAATTTTTTTTTTTTTTTATTGTAGCAGTTTTAATTTTGTTTGCATAAAATGTATTTCTTAAGATTTAAAACTCAGACAGTGCTTCAGCATATTTGCCAATTTATGAGTGTGCGGTACTATTGTGACGGAATAGTTTGCATCATCACTCGTAATTGTTTGTGTTATCCGTATGGAAGAAAACACTGAACTGGCAACCTCGCATACATGGCCCGAAACACGCATGTTTGCAACAAAAAAAAGGTATAGTTGAGATTTAAATTGTCAAGTTCGTAAATGTTGCATGGTATCTTGTTGGCTAGAGAAAAAATATGTTTTTGTAAAAGGCTTCTATTTTTTTATAAATAAATTTGCCGAACGTAACTTTAACACGAGTGAAACGATCGTGTCATGTGTCTTACAGTAATAGTCGGGTGTGGCATGACTAATTGCTGATAAAAATGGTTTAAATTTTTAAAATCCTTTCGTGTTGTCCGTCTACAAAGACAACGAAACGTAAAAATAAACATAGGTTGTAGCCGAAAATGTTTTTAAATTTAAGTTAATATATGTATTCTCCGTTCACTCTTAAGTGGAGTTCTGAAGTAAACAAATAATGTAATATCATTGCACTTTGCTAGCTTCTAATTGGCTCAATTTGTGCGTCGCGCTGACATACTATTTCCAACCGACAAAAGTGTGTACAGTCGGCATCATAGGAAACATCAATGCCGTATATATTAAAACAATATTGCGTGGAAATTTTGTACGTGTTATCGACATAGGAAAACAAAAATTACATAAAAACTTGATACATAAAAATATTGACACCATGTGCAATTACTGTATATTTCAAAATTTAATAGTAATTGTCAAGTCATGACTAACGATTGTATTCAAATATTCCGGTATTAACGTAACGAAAATTTGGTACTACATGCAGAAAAAAAGTTGTCAACAAATGAGTCCTCCTGGATTATTTTGTACTTCATTTTGGAAAAATTACATTTTATAAATCACCAAACAATCTGTCGATAATTCACGACATATTGTTTTTTTATGTATATTAAAGATTACTATGCGAGATTTTTATTCTTAAACATCACCACAGTTTGTTCAGTAATGAAGACATACATCCACGTTTCGAAAACCATGCAAGACATTTTCACTGTTCATGTCCAGCATCACATAACCTAATCCGCAAGTGACAGAAATATAAACCGACGCGAGGATGGAACAAATTAGAACAAGGAACTTTGGTTCGGATCACGCGGCCGTACTGCCTAGTTCGGACGAACTGGAACGGAAAATGGACGAACGAAAGAAAACATTCGCAGTAACAACAATGACGCGTTAACGTACAAAAATACTTTGAAAAAATAAAACATTAAATCTGATTGTGATATTTCTGACTTATTTTTACTGTGGTAATTATTACTGAACTAAACTTTTGGTATTTTCAGAGTATCGTACATCTCTTAATACTGGCAAGTGTACCAAGAAACTCGTACGTTTACAGTGCTAACTCGTGAACCAACTGTACGGACGTGTCGTCCGCTAACCATAATTATAGTAATAAACATATAGCGTCATAGATTGTGTTTGCAACGTCTGTATATTTTAGATATTTGTTAATAAAACTCTCTCCTTAAGTGATGGAGTGGTAAATTTATATGTACACGACAGATAACAAAGATCTATTTCTTATGCAAGATCACAGTGCACGGTGGTCGGCAGCCAATGAACATGTTTGTTTATAATTTGCTTTGTTTATCCTAAAACTCAACTAAGAGTGAACGGAGAATAGTACTACTAGTACTGAAGGCGTACTACACATTGAGAAAAATTAAAGGCATCTTCGAGACGGAAAGATACGGGAAAATTTGTAGAGACGATTTTCGTTCATTATTTTGTTGCGATAAAAACTTTTGTCCTGTAAAGATTTTTCTTGCTGTGCACCGTTTTTGAGATATTATGCAAAATGTGTGCATTTTTGCAATGTTATAGAACCTACATTTTTTGTAACGTCGTTGCCTGCGAAAAATAAATCTGATTTAATTAACGGACTTTTGTATAACTGACATTTTCCGAGAATGTAACTCGTCCGTTAATCGAGGACTTTCTGTACACGAAAATCAGTACATGTGTATTAATTTGATGAAATTCAGAAAAATATCCCCTGGGATGTGTGATTTTATGCTAAAATAGAAAAATTACAGCAGTTTTAAAAATATGACCATAGGATAAAATGAATACATAAAATACGTTTCGCAATGCTGTAGTAAGGAGCCAGGCTAGCCAGGGTGCGGGGCGAGGGGTAGACGCTCAGCTCTCGTGGGCGACACAGGTCTTACCCCTTGGAAGACTAACTCAACACTGCCATCTGCCACGAGATACCCACCTACCAACTCATCTACTGTCCTATATTAGTAGAATTAATATTGGGAAGAGTGCTGATTTTTTAAACATTAAGCTGCCCCTTAAGTGGGGTGTTTCAAAAACACCAAAGACAAAATAATATTATAATAATTTTCCCCTACTAACCAATTTTACAAAGATGTAATAACAGTTCTCAATGTTCTACTAGAAAAAGTTGCACTTAACTATAAATGTGAACGTATCTAATTATTATAACCCTTAAGTATAAAAACGTTATTTATTTTATACGTTTATCAGCATGGATTCAAGTCCTGACTGTTTATACTACTGACATGAGAAGTGTTGCCAAGAATTTTAGTTGCAACAATTTAGCACAGAAAGACAAAATCACATTTTAGTGTAATTCTACACATAACTTACGATTCAACTTACTATTGTTTGCAACAAATTCAAGTATTTTCAATGCAATGAACAAAAGTATGAACGTACAAACTTTGTGTAAATACTGTGATGTTATCATTTTCCAAAGCACAAATAAGTAACATTTTTTAACTCTTGTATAATACAAAACTATGTCACTCCCATGACACAGACAGTACCAATATACAATTTGAACTGAATATCAATGACTACTTTACATAGGGTATGTACACATAGGCCTAACTGGCACAGATTCAATCAGTACACTGTCTAATGACATTCAACCGTGAGGTGCCAGAGCATGTCAGTAAAGGTCGTTTAGCAGCAGGACTTCATAGAAATACTGTTTAGTTCGAGATGTGATTCTCTGTGCTTTCTTTCAACGTCTTGTGAATTCTTTGTGTTACTAATATTCTTCTTCTCCTTCCACTCACACAAACATGCATGTCCGTAAGCTCTGGCCAAGTGAATGGGCATTGGTGTTATGGGCTTCCTATTCCTTCATTAAGCCTAATTGACAGTTACAGCTTGTCGACTGCATGTGCTCCATAATGATATAGATAGGGACTTTTCCCCGTTACTTACAAAACGACTGCAATCATCGAACTAGTGAAAGTTTTGAGGTTTAGGGGTTTCATAATTTACGTTTGGCCTTTTAAATTCATGTTTCAACATAAATGTTAGTATAGTTACATAGGGTTTATTCAGACTTGTCGTTTGTTGATTTCGGCCTTTGTACGTATGCATCAACCGATTGCAAACGTATTTTGCTTGACGTGTCATCAAAGATGTTAGTCTGAATTAAAGAAATGTTAGAATAGATGGAATTTTGCTTCCATGAATTCGACTGATTCAGTATTGGTGCTTGATTCTGTAGAAATGTGACTATATTCACTTCAATATATTGCACCAAGCAATTACTGAGTCTATTGTGTTGTATGTTATTGAATGCTCAATATAATGTACTGTGAAGCGACCAGCCTGCGCTTGGGGTGTACTTTTTCAATAAGTCAGTTGTGTTTCTAGGGTTTTGCTTAGCGTCCCTATTAATGTTTAATTGTTTGCATAAATAATGCTAGTCTGTGTTACTGGCACTTCAGAACCAAGAGCGGGTCAGCCTAGCATCAGTTAGGCATAGGGCAGTGATGACGCCTTTTTAATTTCAAAGCCCCAATGTGTTGCCCGGCCACCCTACTTTAAGCAATTGCCTATAGATGTGTAAACTGCTAGTGTTTATACAATTGTAAGTCAGTAGTAATTGTTTCAATATGAGTTCCATGTTGTCTTAAGCTTAATAATCTCCTAAGAAAGTCATTTGGTTAAATGATTTTAAATATTATAATTTTGCTAAACAGGATATCACCTAGGAAACCCTCTTTAAATGTAAAACCGCTATTGGGCCTGGCGAAGCAGTACAGTAATAGAAAACTGCGTCTGGATGCAATTGCTAGTGATGAGTTTTCTCATTGTAATATTTTAATGTTAAATAATGTTTTATCAAGCCTGGAGTTGGAATTATTCTGAGTTCTGTTTTCGCGACTGCACGTGAATTTAAAATAAATATGTCTTGTGTGGACTTTTCTGAAACGGCATAAAAATTCAAGCAACCTTGGACTCTTAAAAATTTTACAAAAATTTAATCTTTTAAAAGTTATTGCTGTTGGAAAGTTTTTGGTGTTTATTTTGAAGATGTGTAGATGAGTTGAGCCGCCATGGTGCCGCGGAGGCAACACCGATAGGGGTTCACAGAGGGTACTACTGCAAGGTGTACGGCCGGCAATGTCCAATGCCAAGACTTTATTTAATATTTTTGATAGTGTAATAATTATTCACTAAAATTGTAACATATTGGCTTTATGCCCAGCAGAACTTTGCCGATTTTTCGGTAATTTTAGTTTGTTTATTTAGTATCCAGACCGGTTATCTGATCTTAATAGAATGTTATATGTTATAGAACATTTTACCAGAAGGTAGGCCGCCATGGTATCTTGGGACGCCATTGTGGTTGCCGTCACTTCACTCTGTTCTTGACTGTTGAGGAAGCCGGACATGAGTCGTGTTGCGCGAGTTTTAGCACGTGGTAAGCCGAGGGACGTGAACGAAAGCCATGGGGCCGCGATGGAAGGCGGTCAAAAGAATTGCTAGAATATTTCGTTATTAACTCATTTTCATTATTTTGATGTAAGCTTATGGCAGTATCGACCGCGTGGCCGGCCGACTGTCGGTTATGATTTAGTTCAGCATGTGCTATTTTTCTTTTGAGTTTGGTTTCGTTTTGGTTCAGTAATCTTTCTACTTAATTTGTTGTTTAAATATAAGAAGATTGTATTGCAGATGTAAGCACGGTTGCATGAGTTTTTGTGTGGAAAAAGGTAATAAATATGGGCCGTTGATTGAACTATGTTTTTAACTACCGTTCTGCATGCATCCACCCTTTGATACCACGAAACCCTGAGATAAGAGTAGCTCACCGCTGAGGCCGGAGCATCTACGAGAACTGATCAGTTTACATTTTCTTTCTTTTTTGGGACATTGTAATAGAACATGTGGGCAGCAACTTGTGGAAGCCTAGCACGCTGGCTCATACGTGCCACCACTATCCAGTTTGCATGAATAGTATGTGTGATGATTGCACATGCATGTAACAAAAATATAATAAATGGTTGATTTTGCTTTGGTAAAGTCATATTAGTGTGTCTTTCTGTACGTATTCTCATGTTTAACTTTCATTGTATTCTTATTACATTGAAACAAATATTTTGTATGAAAGTATTTTTGTCCATTTTCTGCTATAAATATTACAATGATCATGTCAACATTGTGTGATAACTTGTTTTTACTGTCTAATGTTTAAATACAGTAATCACAAGTCTGTGTAAAAAAATTCTTGACAAATAGTCTTGCCAGCTTTCAGGTTTGTGCGTTCGTATAAAATTAATTGAACAGTCAACTTTTTTAAGTAAATTATTTTTAAGTAAATTATTTTGTGTGTTGTAGAACTAGCTTATGTAGCAACATACTTATTACATTTATTAAGAGGATGCTACATCATAAAAATAAAAGAGTAAACATTTAAGATCCCAAGTTAATAATCATGAAAGACTTAACCAATAACAAATTTTAATAGTGATACCATGTGTGTTCACATTTTCGAAAAGTACCAAATTATACTTGCTTTTTTAGCATTTTTCTTTACGTGCACACACATACACCACATGCACATGAAAATGGATGATTCAGCCTCAGTAAAAACACCCACATTAGAGTTATGCCAAGTTCAAAATGCACACTTACACTCAGCAATGCAGACCAAGACAAAGAAACCAAGTGCAAGCGGTTTGAAAATGTTATAACCGAAGAAATGGAAAAGAATAATGAACTCTGTTCTCACCTTTTAATTGATGACACTGGCTTCAAATATTAGATATGTCTATTTCCCTTAGTCAAACTAAGAATATGGCCCACTTAACACTCACATTTGCTATCTTGCCTTCGTTGAAAGCTACAGAAACACAAGCAAATGCACCAGTGATTCTAAATTCATTCACTCCACATTAACTAGTCTTAATTCCATTCATTCCAGCTGCAGTCGATATTGAGTTTTTTGTTGTAAGAGTGAGCCACAGCGCTGTAATATCTTCTGTGTGGGGGGCTCATGGGTGTGTGTACCACACCTTACAGTTAGCTCATTTCCACATGTGTAAATGCGGGCCAGACACCTAGCACTAGCACAGTTTATACACCGCCAGCTTACTCTTCTCTTGTCAGCAGAGTACACATGAACACAGAACAGGTAGCCATCATGTATCAACTGTGGCCGTCCCCTGCTGCTTAACACCATCGGCAAACCACCTAAGGGAATAACACACAGTGGCATCAGGTTCACAGCCCTGTTCCTTTCCCAATTAGTATATACTGGTGTTAGTGTATAGGCTGTTCAGGATAACGTGAGCATTAAAGACTTAACATTAAAAAAAAATCACTAGCTCTTACTGCATATAATTTAACAATTAGTTAACTTTATTTGCTGTAGAGTTGACAGCAGATAGCCGACTATTACATGATGTATTTTCCTATTTTAATGCAATACTGAAATATAATTAACTGAATCCGATATATGTGTTTAATATAATTAACTTTTTTTTTCATCAAACTACGTAAATTCCTACAGACTGCACAATTTATCTTAGACGCGCAAACATCAAGTGACATATCTAGAGAGGTTTAGACATTTCCTGTCGTTAGACATTACACACGGAAAGATACTAATTTGCTGAAGATAAACATTTAGCAGGGGTTTTTAGCGAGCTCACTTTATCCCAAGCTGCATATAACAACTTTTATCAGATAAAGGCTTTTCAGGCTCTTCACCTGCGAGATCTGTTCCTTTCCTAACGAGTTATGTGAAATTTTCTTTAAATGTTTCTTGCAATGGGTCAGAATAACGTACTGTGCTGTTGTGAACAAACGCAATTGCAATATTATGTCGCCTAATATTGGTCATACTAGGAGCAGAGCTACAGACTATAAATACTGGACAATTTTTCATAGTTTTCACTGAACTGATGATGGGAGCAGATGTCAACTTACGAAACGTCATGAAAAGTCAGTCTTAAGAAATCTACTGTGTTATTTTGTGTCATCATATCGTCAAGTTAATTGTCTGTGACGACGTCATTATCCTCTGTCTTGTGTCCAACAATGTCTTCATCTCTTGTCTAAATTGTGGTGTCCTGAGTTTTTTTAACGGATTACAGTAGAAGCTCGGGGATACCGCGCTTCAATAAACCGCGCATTCTGCTATATCACGGGGTAATTCATGTCCCCCAAGATAATGTACCAGAAACTTCACAATCCTACTATGTACTTCAAAGGGACGTTTGTTTTGCCGATCAAACGAGAGGGGCGGAGAAGGACAAAAGGCAGCGGACAGGATGCAGTAATGCACGTGTTCAAAGTTTGACAGGCCAGATGTGTTTATTAGTCCCCAGGAGGCCTCTTGTTAAGAGTGGTAGGAATGGAGGGAAAAGTATTGCTTGGAAGGGGGAAGGGGCAGAAACTGGCACTAGGGAATCCCCAGCCGCTACATGGGTGGGAAGTGATAGTCACAGCTGACGACACACTAGCAGCTGCCAACAAGAATTTATTGTGATCAGGTCAGTTTTTTATGTGGTGCGATGTCGCAGAAAAGAAAGGCTTATTCGGTGAAAGACAAGTTAAACATTATCGACATAACATAAACTACAGTAGTTTAACAGTTAAACTGGACTACTATATTAGTCAGCCCGCCTTATCCGCGGACTTCGTATCCGCAGTTTTCACCAAGCACGGTTGGAAAACTAAGGAAAAAACAATTAAAATATAAACATGAAATTCTTAATAATTTGTATTTTCGCGTGCATAGTTCGCCGTACAAACTACTAGCACACCACTCGTGCACGAGAGAGCAGCTAGTTTCGTGTTGTCAGCCACTGTCATCTACGCCGTTATGCAATGTGCTTGGTGCGCGCTGTATGTTTGTTTACCAGCGGTCAGCGGATGGTGCGGGCAGCAGGGGCAAGGAAGCGATGCAGTGTCGAATGTGCGAGTGGCGGTACTTCACTTGCATAGATCTTATCGCTTGCCACACGCTTCCAAAATAAAATGATTTGATATGTCCCGCGGGCCGCGTCACCTGCCCACAAACTGCTTCCACGCAGAACACACGTGTGTATTTAATTACATTGTCTTGTTTGCCCGCTTGCCGCCTGCCTGTACGTAGTACGCGGCCCTGAAGCGCCTCTGTGTGCAATTATACACGATTCCGTGGCCTGCAGCGTAATGTTTCCTAAAATGAAAGACTGTAGTGATCCTTCTAAACCGAAGAGAATATCGCAAAATTCTTACTTTGACTGACAAAATGAAAAAGCTACATTTAATCAAAGACATATCTGTTGGCCGCAGGTACGGGGAAAAAAGATGAGTGTGTCAATCGTACGTCACGAAATAAAGCATGACAAATAGGATCAAGTGTTCGTACTGCACCGGGAAAAAAATAAAAAAAAAAAAATAAGCTAATTCCATTGCAATCAGTGGTGCTGTATTAAAACGGGAACCGCTAAAACTTTGTCCTTATCCATGTTTATGAGTGGAGTTATTTTTCAGTGACATGTGTGCAAAAAAACCACACCAAGTCTATTTTAGTATAATCAGTGATGCCGTATTAAAAACGAAACTGCTAACATAGTTAATTATGGTCAAAATATTTTATGTTTATGATCAAATTCTTTTCTCTAATTTATACGCACGTCACACAAGCAAGAAATATTTACAGACAAATGCAAAATATTCACGCCCACGTGGTCGTAATTGTGCTTGTTCAACTGCTGTATTATGTAGTTCACAAAGATAAAGTACGCATTACACGCGATAAATAGTGTTATCAGATGCCATTCTATCAACGCTTGTGGAGACACACACTGTCTGCTCAGCGTACTGCCTTGGCAGTGTAGGGTGGGTGGAGAGATAGCGCGGCAAATCAAGCCCGTGCTGTGTTGTAACGTAAGCAGTAGCCGGCCACCTGGCTCGCGCGCGCTGTTGCCAAGTCACCGCGACTGCTCGCAGTGTGGCTGCCGCTGTATCTACATTGCACCGCAATGAACACGCTACGTGTAATTTTTACGATATTTAAAAGTTGTGTGACATTTTATGAACTTGTTAAATATCTGTACCTCGCACAAATATAGTAGCATTTGAGGTTAGAGGTTAAAATTTTTTTTTATTAATTGCATGTAGTGGTTTATGTAGGTTATTACAATGTCTTGAATATACATGGTTTTCGTTATCTGTGGATTTCCTGGAACAAAACACCGCGGATAAGGCTGGATGAAAGTTTAACGTGATACGGTGGTAAATAAGAACATTGCGGCGCTAAATAACACTTTATTGAAATTTTTTTTTTTTTTTTTGTTCTTTCTGGTCTCTGGTCTGTCTTGGTACAGCGCACATAGGCTATAGCGCGGGTTAG
Organism: Medauroidea extradentata; assembly: GCA_003012365.1. NCBI lineage: Eukaryota > Metazoa > Arthropoda > Insecta > Phasmatodea > Phasmatidae > Medauroidea > Medauroidea extradentata. The sequence continues at coordinate 9,487 of PNEQ01066477.1, read as the reverse complement.
ATTTAAGTCTCCCGACATGAGCGCTTTGTCGACCTTCTACTGTATTTGGTTTTCTTTTTCAACTTTTATTTTTTGATGGTTATTTTATTTTTCTTTATTTGTTGTTGACTAATTCCTTATGGGATATTTCATGTTTTGTTGTGGTTTATGAATGTGTTGACTACAATCAAACTAGGATTCGTTTCTCAAATTTCGTTTGTTTTTTCTTACTCTCATATTAGATTTCTAGGACTACATAATGTTGCAACGGCACATGTCCACAACGGTACAGTACGAGTTATGTGAAATTCACATACATAATGATACAAGGCAGACAACGTGGCGTACATAACTTACAAATGCCATACAATGTTAAAAGCTGTAAGCAATTTGGTTAGCTGCAATTAAGTTTCCACCCAAAGCAGAAAAGAAAGTAGTAATGCAGTTTAACATGTATGTTCGTTCCATTTTAACGATTCAAAACTAATCATTTTACCAATCCTGACAAAATTTGCTGGCTAAAATTTCAAACTGAATAATATAAATCATTTAGAAAGCTACAGAAAATAAATTAACACTAAAAGTTACCTGATCACAGGGCTTGCACACAAAATCAAATTACCTTAATTTAAACCAAAATTATCATGTACCACATATTATATAAATTTTTTTTACAAGTTTGTTAGCATCCTCAGAATTGCTGTTTATGGTGAGATGCTTCCTGGAATGTTGGGTGTTATCTCTTGATGTTCTGACAATCTTGCATCTTGATTGTAATGCAGCATTGATGAAACTCTCTGGAGTATGGTTTTCCCTTCAGCTAAAAACTTTCCACAACTGTTCCAGTGACATGTACTTGCTCGTAAGAATCAGTAATGTTAAACTGCATCCATCAATGTTATGATCAAATTCACGTAAGAAATTAACTCTGCACATTTGTAGGACATAAGCAAAAATCACTCCGATCAATTTTTTTTTTAAATTTAAACTGAAAGTTTACTCTAGCCAGGCAAATCTCATGATATTTTTTTTGTAAATTATTCACACCTTTTGTGTAGACGATAAACAGATGAATGACCAACAAACATCAAACCTCCAACTTTCTTGACTCATTCAGAAGTAAATGTTTTAATAAGAAATTATGGTGCTTATTTCCAGAGTAATACAATATTACATAATATGGTATCAAGATTAAAAGTAGGGTAGTTGGAAAATTTTTAGAAGTTGTTCGAAATAGATAGGATGCCAATAAAACAAAGTGTGATAATACATGGCATATATATCTGGTTTAAACAACGCTGAACATATTAGAAGCCAACATTAAGTGAATCACAGTATTGTTGTAGACTAGCGCAAGAAGTATAGAAAAAAAAAAACACTAAGCAAGGTGCTTTCGGGCAAGGCTGTAGTTAATATCACTTTGATGATTAATTAACTTAGAATTACAGTCTACAATCACATGTATAATAATAAACTTTAAAGTTGTAGCATTGAAAACTTACAGTTTTGTTCGGTATTTTGTTGCGGAAGTTAAATTCAGGCATTTATACATATATATATATATATATATATATATATATATATATATATAATTTTTTTTTTTTTTTTTTTGTAATATTCTAGCTAAATAACATTTTCTTTTAGTGGTCTGTGTATCAGAAAAGGAAAGGATAAAAATGCAGTCACGAGTTATAGTAGTTCAGAAAAGCCTAGAATTCAGTTACAGTGTAATCAATAATATAATGGCTGATTGGCCTTGTGCAGGAGTATCATTAGCTTTGTTTTGTATTCTGGTTTTTCCCAGTTGGTTTTGGCGAGGTTTCATTTTACTGTGCAGTATTTTTTCAGTTCGGCTCGAGAGGGGTCAGTGGTATTGTAATCACGTGACATTAGTACAACCAATAGGAATGACTATCTGTGATGAAGCGTGTGGCCCCTTCTTACGAGTTTTGCATCTGCCGTATTAGAACAAAACGAGACGCTGCCGACTGTAATGACTTTTGTATGGCTTAATTTGTACATTAATTAAACTGTCACATACATTATGGTATTTGTTGTCTCTTGTCAACAATATTGCATAAAGTAAGTTTTTAAGTGTAATTTATTCCATCACAACAGATTTTCGTCGGTCTCCAAGAATGAGTAAGTACACAACATTAACATCACATGTAACTTACATCACACATATATCAGTCACCGCCTATTACATTTTTTTATCTCACATTTACGGCATTAATTATGACCAAGGTCAAGACGCAGACAATTCGTCGAAATATAAACAAAAGGTATGTCCAGACTCCTCATCAAAGTGTATGAAAAACTGTATAAGAACATGCATTTCTATGATCATATATCTCATTATTGCCGTTCGAAACACAGGCACGCTAATGCATAAAGATGGTGAATGTTGTAACCATCTCATAGCATTGAGTTTGCTCTCTTTCCTTCAGGTTTACATACTCTCTGGGGCTAAACCTCTTATGTATATGCAAAAATAAAACCCTCAGCAGTTTAGTCACCTTACTGAAACACATTTTCTATCAGAAGTGCCATGATTCTTACAACTCACTTTAAATTAACCTATTAACTTACTTCATGATTATTCTTTACATTGAAAAAGCGACTGACAAAACACGGACTAGTGTTTGACACAAAAAAAAAAACCAGCTCAGCGGCTTAAAGTAAGCTGTGTGTTTCTACATAACCAAAACTCATGTTTTTAACCTTTTCACTACTATTGACGAATTTGTCTGTAAGTAAATTATGTGATGCGTATGCTCTCAGGGTGTCTACCTGATAGATTTACTGACTTTTAAGTGACTTCCTTGAAAAACGGTTCAAACAGAATTAATTAATTTTTTTTAAGAAGTGCAACACAGCCGACAATTTTCATTGTGTTTCCTCCCAACTGCTAATAACACGAAGCATATCCAATTTTAAAATGTGTTATCAATATAGACCTAAATTTAAGTTGTCTTTATGAAGATGACTATGATAACTAATATACAAACTAATTATTTATTTTACTTGCACAGTGCACGAGAAATACTAATAGTGTAAACACGCATGTTTGACAAATGAGTTGACAAGAATCAATCAAACGCCCTAAAATGATTTTCATGACTTATACCAAAACATACTACAAATTAGTGACTATTGTGGGACTTTTGTGACCTTTTTAGAAATCGTGACTTTTTCGGGACTTTCATGACTTTAGTGACCTAGTAGACACCCTGGCTCTTGATGAATATATCCGCCGTATCAAAAGTGCTCTGGCCGTGCAAAGGACAAAAATATTTGTCCCGCATTCACTGCTCTCCAACTGCTATCGGCATATTTATTTGTCCGTAACTAAACACCATCTAGTGGCACTGTCTGTTACTACAGACATGATTCTCGTGAATCATGTCTGTTACTACAGACATGATTCTCGTGAATCATAGAGTCCGTTGGCGTATCGTCGCGTACATTTAACATTTAGAGTGTGCCATCATCTACTCACGCATTCATAGTCGCGCTAGATACGCACGAGTGCAGAAAATCGATAGCAAGCTTTCTTGAACACGACTTTTATAGCAAGCTACAACAAATTCTTTATCTGTGCCAACAAGTAGCACTGGTATCCATTTCTTTTTGCATCATTCACGTCTTGTACAGGTTTTGCGGTATTTTACAATTGACTTCGTAAACATTATTGCTTGCTGAAATAGAGTGAACTTTATTTGCGACTTCGAAAAACATATATCAGTAGCATATTGTGTTACATATATTTTTGTAAAATAGAATAGTTAAATTTTGTTAACTAATTATCATAACTTTTAGTTTTTTTTTTTTCGCGCACATTTTTGCGACCTTTTCTTGACAATATTCAGATCAGACAGATGGTCCCGATTTTTATTGGCATGGTGTTAGAGCTTTTTACATAGGGCAACTTTACGTACGTTTACTATACTTATAGTATATTTGCCGTTTGTGATTATCTACACCCTGTTTACATAGTGATTTTTGTCGAGATAATTTTTTACGATTATTGTAACCATTTATCTAATTGTCATTTTACAAACTTTACTCTGTCGTGGCACAGAAGAAGAAATTGACAAACGAGGAATTGCTGGCGAGGTTAGCAGAAAGTGATGCAGATGATCTGAGTAGTATTTCTTCTAGAGACGATGGTTGGGAAACTGATAAGTCAAGTGATGGGCCACGGCATCATACGACTCAAGCACCAGTTCACAGACGTTTTCCAAGTTCACCTTCAGAAAGTGATACAAGTGAAGGTGAGTCAGAAGGGGAACCAGTAACCAAGAAAAGAAAATCGTTGGACATTACGTGGGGACATCAAGAATTTGTGCCACAGATTCATGATTGTGATAACACTAATTTTGGGAACACAAGCAGCATTACTGAGGCAGGAACATTTGCTGATTTTTTAAATATATTTTTATCAAAAGAGCTAATGCAGTTAGTTTATTGCTTCAGAAACCAACAAATTTTTCGACTTTACTGTTCAAATCACCACCACTATCAGACCATTCACAACTCAAGAAATGGGACTGGGAGGAATTGTATGTATTTTTGTGTGTTTGCATGCTTATGCCGAGAATGAAGAAATTCAGCATAAATTAATACTGGTTGCGAGATGCCCTGCTAAAAACATCCATATTTGGAGAAAGAATGTCTAGAGACCTGTTTCTTCTGTTGCTGAGAATGTTGCACTTCTCTGACAACAGTGTTCCATTCGATGGAGATCAACTACGCAAAATTCGTTCAGTTGTTGACAGTCTCACGAAAACTTTCAAATCTTCAATGTCGCCATTTCAGAATTTATGTGTAGATGAGAGAGTTCTTCTATTCAAGGGAAGATTAGCATGAAACAATATATTCCTTCTAAAAGAAGTCGCTTCAGAATCAAGATATCGGTTTTGTGTGACTGTGAAACAGGTTTTGTGCTCGACATCATAGTTTACACCGGGGGTGTTTCCGACATTCATGACACTGGAGAGGGACTTGGTAAGTCAGGCAATATAGTGGCAACATTGCTGGAGCCCTACCTGCAAAAACGGTATGTAACATTTCTTGATAACTGGTATATAAGCTCTGCCCTTTTCACATGGCTTCACAAAAGAGCAACAAATGTGTGTGGAACAGTAAGGAAAACCTGGAAGCAAATGCAAAAATTGGAAGATAAATTGAAGAAGGGGGAAATGACTTCTAAGACTTCGGATAATTTATTATCACTCAAGTGGTGTGATAAAAGAGAGGTGTTCATGCTGACAACATGTCACAATGCTGAAACGCAAGAAACTCGGCGAAAGACAGGAGAGAAACTGATGAAACCCAAGTGTGTCATTGATTATAATGAAAATATGGGAGCTGTTGACAAATCAGACATGGTTATCAGCTTCATAGAGAGTGCGAGAAAAAGTGTTAAGTGGTACAAAAAGCTTTTCTTCCCCCTCCTGCACCTTGCTGTACTGAATGCATATATTCTGCATAAAACTGTGACAGGGCAAAATTTGCAGATTGCAAAATTTCAACTAGATCTCATCAGAGAACTTCTAGAGACCCACTCAAAAAGTAAAACAAGTGCTGCGAGGGGAAGACGTTCAAATGAAGAAACACCAAGTCGCCTATTAGGAAGGCACTTTCCATCTGTACTGGAAGCCACTACAAAAAAAAAAAAAAAAAAAAAAAAAAAAAAAAAAAAAAAAAAAAAAAAAAAAAAAAAAAAAAAAAAAAAAAAAAAAAAAAAAAAAAAAAACTTCCAACAAGAAAATGTGTCGTGTGCAAGAAGAAGCACAAGAAGCGCAAAGAAGCGCAAAGAAACGCTACTACTGCAAGTCTTACGATGCCCCTTTGTGCATTATCCCATGTTTTGAAACATTCCATACAAGAACCAGCTACTGAATGAAAGATGAAGTGATTGCATCACAATTTTGTAAATAGCCAAAATAATAATAATAATAAATAATAAATAAAATAAAAAAATAAAAAAAATAAAAAATGTAAAACAAAAATAAAATTGACTTCACCAATGCAGATCCAAAGCCCTGATCAAAAAGAAGGATGGAAGTTTTGTAATTTTTACATGTTTCACTTGTAATGTTGAACAGTTTTATGAATGATAAAAAATGTAAAAATAACCAACGAATTGTCTGCTATAAGTATGTTTACAGATGTACAACTCAAAATAATAATATACTAATTAATTTAAAACATTTAGTAAAAAAAATTAATTTTTTGATCATTATGAAATAATTTTTTTATTTATATTAATAAATTTTGAATAGAAATGTGTAAGATTTTAAAATAAACTAAAGCCAGTTAGTCATATACTAACCCTTACTTTGCCTTTACTTATAAAAAAAAATATATATACAGTAATACGTATTGATATAGGTCATTCGGAATAAAGTGAGCACTAAAGATATAACCTTTGTAAAAAATCACTAGCCGTTACTGCATATAAGTCAACATAAACAACAGTAACATTATTGTTTGTATGGTTGGTAGCAAATAATTGCATGTAGTTACGTGTATTTTCTTATTTGAAAACAGCATTATTGAAACAACATCAAATGCAAACTATCTCTCTGTATTTAATATACTTTAAAATATTTATTGAAGTTCTTACTGACATACCTACTGACTGTATAATTTTATTTAATTAGCGCCAGCACGAAGCGACGCAACCGAGTCGATTATCGTTGGCACATGCCGCTAACTCTTCGCGCCACACATGTAGTTTAAAATTTCACCGACAGATGGCATCGGAGTTAGGTTTTCGCCGCTTTGCTTGGATTTTGGAAGCAAATTGCGTCATTCAGTTTGTTTGTTGGTTGCGTAAAGAATATGGGTTTCTGATAATCACATTCAAAAGTATTAGAAATGACTGTTTATGAATATCATTGCTAAATTATGTGAAGTCAATAGTAATGTAAATTGTTTTGTTTTATGATCGCCAGCCTGAGTATCTGGAAATAGAAACAGCACTCTTTCCCTGTTTCACACATTAAGAAAATGAGTTATTTATTGTTTCTCTTTACGTGCGTCGTCGTTCATTGCAGTATGCTGAACAGAACTTGAATTTTTGAGTTGCGTGTGTCGTGTGTGTTTTTAGTGGCGGTTTTAATTTAAAAGTTTGAATATACTGTGCATGCATTTACGAGAATCGTAACGGTAATAGCACCGCCGTTGGAGTAGACGCAGAGAAACCGAAGCTGTAAGACATTTACTCGCATGTATTTGTAACTAAGATTACTACTGAGTATAGCATATATTCAACACCCATGCATTTAATGAGTACATATTGTAGCTAAAATTTATCGGAGCAGTGTAACGTAAATGTAAACATTGTACAAGCCTAAGTATATAACAGCACGTGGCAATGTTGATGTTTACATGCAGCGGAAAGATATAAACCGGCAGAAAATATAAATTAATCAGGGCTTTTTTGAGTGCTCACTTTATTCCGAATCACGCATATAAGAATTAAAAACTGTATGTAATAACAATTATTTTTAATTTAAGAAAACTACATAAACATACTTTTACTATGCAAACTATATAATTTATGCACAAAAAATTATGTTATAATACAGATAAATGAAAGAACATGTAAAAAGTAGGTTCAGCAAAAAAAATGATCTTAGCACGGGGCGGGGATTTAATGTTCAACATAATCAGCACACCATCACTTACGAACATATTAGTCAATAGAAGTGAAAGGGTTTAGATGTAACTAACAAACATCAAACAAATTCCCAATATTATCAATACCAATGCCAAACCACGTGGTTTTTTTTTTCATTCTTTTAATTAAATTTAGTATAATTCTCTTATTTATTTATTTAATGCCTTTATTTAAATGGCGAAGATAAGGCATTTAGCCTTCTCTTACACTTAACCACACAGTGTTAATTTAAAACTATGCACAGAAATTTTTTTTAAACAAAAATATTTGGAGAAGTTTATTTTATTTCCTAGAAATTTAACATATTTGACATACAAGGTTTACACAGAGTGTAGTTTGTACTGGGAAGAGACAGGGGGTAAAATAACGTGTTTCTGCATTCTAACTGAGCAAACTATGCAGTAGCTCGCAAAAGAACATTTTGTGCATTTCGTTTAATCTCTTTGGTAATGACTTCAGCAAATACAAGTATTCTGCACCAAACACTGTGTGCATTATGGCTAAAACACTTACTGAAGTACAGCTGATTTTATTTAAGACAACAATCTAAAAAATTATTTTCTGCAATCCAATATTCACATGCATGTGTTCAGTTCCACTTTTATCCAGTCACTGTTATGTTATTCTTTCTTATCTTCAAACATGCCTCGCTGCACACGTATTTTCTTTGTGTGAGGCCCATGGGTGTGTTCACCACACCGGACAATTAGCTCGTTACCATATGTATGAATCCGAGCCCGGCATATGTGGTTGTTTACACACCGCCATTGCACTCTTCCATCTCTGTACGTGTGTAGACCAAATAGGTAATCATTGTACACCAACTGTGGATGTCCCTTTCTGCCACGTAGTATCTGCAGACCGCCTGAAGAAAACACATACATCACTGTCAGTTTGAAGGTTAAAATATTGCTTGTTATGAAAGAGTCTAAATTAATTTTATAATAAGCATGCTAGGCATTACAATAAAGCCTATTACTACTATCTGCATTACATCATCAATTCAAACCTAATGTCCACAATCAAAAATTACCTACTGTGGAGTTGACGTGGCTACCGAAATGCAGTAAATAATATACATGGCTACACACAAACGTGGTGCAAATTGCCATTCTAATTAAACTTAATAGTTGCTCTATTTGTGCAGTACAAGCTGCAGTAAATTTGTTCATTACTTCTAAAGCTATTTTCAATAAACCTTTCAGCTGGACGTTACATATGTCACTATATTCAAAGCCACTACTTGGATATTGTTAAAAGTATCATTAAAAGCATTATAATTTATAAATTAACACACTAAATACATGAAGATACTACTGTAGGCATACAACGTCTGGGCGGGTGTATCTGCGGGGAAGTGGGGAAACCCGAGCGAGGGGAGAACAGGCTGCGCGCGCACATCGGCCACTGTGCAGTCCGTAGCAAAGATATAAGCCGCGCGCTCTGTCTGCCGCGAACAATGGATCCCGGTGCCGGACACTCCAGAAGTAATAAAGTCATTCACAGTGGGGAGAGGGGAATCGTAAGTAGTGTGATTCAGTGTTGCGATGCAGAAGCTGCCAATAAATGTCTACTCGTGCCTCTTGCGAAAGCAACAGAAAGAGCGGCACGATACGCTGGTATAAGCCAGAGATCAGTTTCGCGGATTCGCAAACTGAACAGAGAGAAGCCAAACGTGGTGCAAACTACTCCCGGAAAAAAAAGGTAACTATGTTCAGTTAACACATTAATTTGTTGCTAGTAAAGGCAGTAATTTGAACGAAGGACGTTTTTAAAACTACGAATAGGCTACACTGTAGTACTTTTTTCACACCA
>PNEQ01066476.1:58646-91763 GCA_003012365.1 Medauroidea extradentata | reverse complement strand
TTTGATAAGCAAATTAAACTAAATGTAAGCTTGGATTAGCGAAACTCATTCTTACATAATTATAGTAGTATAGAGAAATACGATATTTAGTTATGCTGTCAATAAGTTGCAGTTCCTAAACCTTTATATACGTTTTTAAAATCCACAAACACGAAACGTGCGCGACAGTGGTGAGGGAAAATACTACTTGCGTAGTAGGAACAGGCTGCACGTGAATACCAGCAGCTCTGCTATCAGCCGGGCGAGCTGTCCGCGCGGTATCTGGCAACACTGCAAGGGCAGCGCGTGTGATTGCCCGAGGGGAGAGGGGAGGGTTGTCAAGCACTCGCGTGGTTGAGGAACAGGCTGAGGAGCAGAGTAACGTGACCCTTCCCCTCCGAAGCTATCTCGCGACTGAGCCTTGCCTGGAGCGACGGTCAGCTTATATACACGTTAGTGGCTTAGGAAGGAGTCACTCAGAAGCCTCCTCTACCATATTATAACGTCAGATTATCGAATTTAAACTGTGACTGTTTTTCACTGGTAGACCGGCACCTTAAGAGTGCGTATAGATAAATAAACGCTGAAAGCATCAATTGATTTCTACGCGTTTTTCGGAGCCAAAATTGATAAAATACTCAATGAAAATCCTAGATAATGGTCTTTGCCAACTTTAAGAGTAAGTATTTATCCAGAATTACTCATTCGTTACGCGTGATCTCTTGCGCCACAGTTTAAATGCACTAGGTTCCGGCGTCAGAGATTGTGCCTCAGAAGTTCGTAACACTGGAAACAATAATTTTGTTTAGAACGTTAGCTAAAACTATTGTCTAGGATTGCTATTATTTAACTTTCACAAATTGGCTTCAAGAAACCTACAGTTATAGATAAATGCTTTAAGCGTTGAGTTATGTGCCACGTCCTGTAATATATATATATATATATATATATATATATATATATATATATATATATATATATATATATATATATATATATATAACGTAAATTAAAAATAAAATTGCTAACATTTATAAATCTGGCCTTCCTACGCGAATTACGTAAATGAGTGGGGGTTTATAACGTAATATATATCGTAAGACTTGTGTAAATACGTTCCTAAAACGAAGGAACGCGCATTTAGTAGTATGTCAGTCCTTCACTCGCCTTAACTTAATATCGTTATCTTATCTTAGTGACAATATAAACTTAAATCACAATCCGTATACTAATTTTGTAAACACAAAACAGCATGTTTATTTTTATTCGCTCTTCTGAACTGTTAATTTATTGAACGTTGTCGAATCCACAGCAAAATATTGAATGTACATCAACATTTGAAGTTCTTATTCGTTATGAGTTTTATCAGAAATCCATTAAATGAGAAAGAGATTTGATTATCAAGGAATTTTTATTGGTTAACTTCGTTTACCTTTAGACTTCTTAATATCTTCGTTACCAATTTCAAGAAGAAGTAGTCCGATTGAATCCCAGTTGGTATCTGTAACATAGTTAATGTTGAAAGTTTTGAGATACGCTGAGAAACGTAGGAAATTATAGCACACTTCAATACGAACGTGTTGTTTTAACCGCACGCCAGAGTTGGGGAAAGTTCAAAGTTAGCACGAGAGTATATATAAAAGTCAACCCGGAGTTTGATGCTTATGTTCGTTTAACACTTTCAGTTTCTTACACGAAGTTTCTTCTACCTCCGTCTAGATTTAAGAATGAACAAGAATATTGTTTATGCTTGCGTTCACACAGTTATGCAATGCGTACCTTCAAGTTAAAAAAAAAAAAAAAAAAAGACAAGCATGACGTTTATGTCCCTTATGCAACGCTATAGTAAATTGTAATTTTACTGTTAAACTAATAAACACATTAACAACATAACACAGAATATACTTTCCTCACTCTTTTTACAACTAATTTGCAGGAATGATTTAAGGACTCCCATAATAGGCAGAGATTATTTACTGGTCAAAAGTATAATCATTCAAACCAAGACTACATCTTTATCTATACAACGTTGCGAATTAGACAGGAACCACTTCAGAAATTTACGAGTTACGACGGAAAAACCTTATTAACTCACGTAAATAATGACATTCGTTAATATAGTCGTCGAATATAAATCATACTTTCCGTCCAAGTGTTACTGTATTGCTGATATTTCGATCTAATGTAACATGCCAATATGGACGTCATTGTAAAAATAAGCGTCTCGGCCATTCATAACAAAACAGTAAATAATATATTCATAGTAAATGCAAATTTTGGCTCAATTAAGTTTTTAAGAAATAATAAAATAGTTTTATTATTTTATTAAAATTTATCCTAAAAATTACAGAATTAAGAGTCTACATGCTAGTACAATTTTGTCTATGTAGTCGGCATTTTAGTGGCAAGGAAGTGTCAGTGAAATTGATTGACAATAAGTATATTATGTATCTTAGTTTTATAATATCTAATAGGCGTAATTTACCTATATTGCATGCATGGTTTAGTTGTAGTTGTTTGAGCAGTAGAGTATGTATTGCAAATTAACTCCAAATATTAATACTATTACTATTTAGAAAATATGAATTTTAAATAGTGAATTAATAAATGCTATTAAGGCTTGTGGCAGTTATTTTACCGGTATTGCAGCATTCGCGATATGCAATTAAAATACATTTATTAATGTAGTTTATTATTTAAAATGATAGTTCTACAACATTATATCCTATTCAATTTTTACAAATTATTTGCAAAAAATATAATGTTTGGTTCGTGTCAGTGCCACGATTTCCTAAATATGACACGAAATCGTTAATTTCACATTTATTCCTATTTTCCGTAATTGACCAACAATAAAAAACAGTTTACGTAATTCAAATATGTGATGATGGACTGCTAAATGTACAATTTGGTATGAATTGTTCCAATAATCTACAAAATACATTTTTAAAATAATAGCGTTATCTTCCAAAATGGCTGACGTACACCACTAAAGTGATCTAAATTCAAATATTTAAGTTGCTGCACCGTAAAATTAAAAATTTGATTTCAATTAATACAATCGTTTCCGAAATGAGATTAAACCTACATCTATTCATACTATGCTACTTTACAAATGGCGAGCTTACAGAAATTAAATATACCGAATTGCAATTTTGGATTAGAGGGTCTGGCGGCATAGTGAACCAAGTACAATTTCTCAAATGTCTGGAAAATAAGTATTAATTCACACATAAATTTTGAACCTTCAGCGTTGGTATACGTAACTTATTCTTTTAACATTAGTTTATAGGGTTTATTTAATTATGTATGCATCTAATTCAGGATGGAAACAATTTAGATATTTTAGGAAGAAAAAAAGTAATTAGTTCAGTACGTAATCAGCCTCTCTAATCATCACATAACACATTTGTAATTAATTTATGGAATGTTACTTAAAATGTTTATTTATGCTGAGCAATCTTGTAAAATTGTGGGCCTACAATGTTATATTCGCCAAAATACAACACTTATAAAGTACTGTTAAAACAAGCATTTTCTTTCATTTGATCAAATGGTTACCGAGTTGTCCATAAAAGGCACCCGACGTTGTCGAAGGTTATAAACAGCTATTGTTCAATACTGCATGCGTACTGAGTTTAAAGGATTTCGGTTCCCAAATTTAAATGTTGTAGTGGATGCGCACACTTACAAACGCACATACCGGGAAGTGATGTTGTAAGCGATTTTTACCTTCGGAACAGTAAGCTAAAAAAAATAGCGAGACAAATAATACAGGTAATCCCAAGCACATACCCATCAGCTTATTTTACCGTAGCGTAGTAGCATAAAAAATACTGGATACGATAATTAAAAAAAAAAAAAAAAAAAAAAAATAATGTTTACCAACGCCACAGATGTATTTTGAATTATTTAGAGACAAAAATACAGCAATAAAACTTTTGAACTTCATAACGTGTCGTAATTTTATTTATAGGTAACGTACCAAGCCGCAGATTACAATCATGGTGGATTATCGTACACCTGTAGTCAAGCAACACGAATTTAGAGGAATATGTTTTAGGCATGTTGACAATTTATTGTGATGTTAATGGAGTCCTCACAGAAGAATTATTACGTATTCTAGATGATTTTACCTTACAAATTATCCAACAGTGATTTTTGATAAACTTCACTTCCAAACTGTAAATAGTCGAAACTTATAGTTCCTTTGTTGGTTTTAAATGTTATAAACCGACTCGTAGGAAAACCACACGAAATAACTGCACTTTCTTATTTAAAAGCGTCTAATTACCGTCGAGGAGAAAGTTTCAAAATCGACATGAATATACGAAGAGTGAAGTTATGAATGTTTTTAATGCATGGCTTTAGAAATATTGAAGCGTTGACGTCACTAATACACCCAGACACTCGACATAATTAGCAATTAGCATCTTTCCTCTACTCACGCGTCTTTCTCCTTGCTAATGAAACTTTTATTTGACTAACGACTTTTCACTTCCATTCCGGTTCCTTATTCAGGCCGTCATATCGGACAGTTTTCACAGAAGGCTCAGACGTTTTTGGAATAATTTAACATATTTTCGTCAAGAAGTGTCTGGTTTTAAATTTTAAATGATACATTAATCGCAAAAAAATTCAGTAATAATAATTTTAAGTAACACAGAAAATTTAACGGCGAGAAAAATAAAATTGTGCATTTCCCAAATAACATTTTTTAAGGTATGCGCACTTAGAAATACAAACATTATACAATGGTAATGCAAATATCAGTAGTAACAACGATATGAATAAAATTTTGAGCTTACCGGTCGAAAATCTTAATACTCCGTAAAGAAGCATCAGCCATTATAAATATCTGTATTACTGATTTAATAAACGTCTCATACGCTCACATTAACTCTGTTGTTTGAATTAGAGTTTAAATACGTTGTTATTCTGCATACACGGGTATATATGAACTATAAAAAAACTGCTGCATCAGAACAATCAAATCCTTGCTTTGTACTACTTAGATGAATACCCTAAAAATAAAATAGAAATAAAATGAAACTAAATGCCTACGGATTTAAAATACTTCCTAGACGATAACGTCAATAATTGATTGGACTATCTGTCAATTGAACTGAGGATTCAATGACGTCAAACTCTTTGGCCTTCAGCAGAATAAACAGCAAACCAGCAAAACCTAGCACTTAATTATGTGTAGTTTCCGGACGCATTTCAGTGGTTTCACCTAACTGAATTAATTATAGTAATTACAGTTTTAGGTAGAGAGTTTTTACATTTATGCGTAAATGAAAAATAAAGCCAAAAATCTTGTTTGCTTAAAATAATTTTAAAAAATGGTATTATTTTGTTTTCCTCGCTAATACAGCCAAACGTCACGAAGATTCTGGTAAACGGAAGGGAGAAGGGAAGCAATTGAGTATTAGGAAAGTATTGTTTGTAAGTCATGCAGGTTTTGGAATCTTAGCACCAGTTATTAACTTTATAATATAATTATTGAATGCAAAATGTTTTAAAACACTAATAATAAATACAATAATGCATCTACAGCAGATATAAACAATTCAGGCAAAGAGAACACTTTTGAAGACATAATTAGTCATTTCCAGTTCAGAAAATTTTGCATCTTTTCGCCACTTGATAATTTTAGTAATTCAGCATAAGTTATAAACAATTTTCAATTCACAGTCTAAAATAGCTTACAAACAATGGAGTATGCGTGGCAAAAGTAGTAGTGTGATTAAATTAGTACATAGAGGCAATGACAAAACTGAGTTTTTTTATTTCATGCTCGTGGCTTAGTCCTCACGATTGGTTGTACTGACTAATAATGAGCAACGAACGTATTATAATATTTCATGTCATGTATTTAGTTTCACATTATTTACAGTACAACATTTTTGGGAAGTTTTTTACGTAGGTAAAGTGTCTTGAAAGGTTATAAAATATGTTTCATATTATAACTGTCGTATACTGAAGTAACTTTGTAACTCCGTTACAAGGCTAATCCCTAATCCGTATCTTGTTTGTCTTGAGGCTTGTAATTATATCTCGGCTTTGAGGGAACATCTGTGTAACACGCGACGGAAAAAATTCTCGCCCTCTCAAGCTCATTTAGGAGCTCGTGAACAAAAAAAAAATTGATGCTGTCTGGTGCTATCTCTCCTTGTACCGCCGTTATTGAGGATAGATATATTCTCTTGAGAACTCCAGCTGTTAGTATGTATTTTACTTGTTTATTTTCACAAAACGTATTCGAAAAATCTTGTTTACGGCATTTGGTCAATTATGTACCTTAAGCAACAAATTCATATTTACTATTAAACAGTATAAAAATGTGTCATTATGAGGAGCAGAATTTGGGAAGTTACAAAAAATAGAACTTCTTCCAGTTCTTAAGAAAAATCTTGAGATGCTCAAATTTCCAAGTTCCTCGAAATAAACGCGAAATAGTTCCTATCATATTTCCTGAGAAATAAAAGGACTTATAGTACATTTAAAGTTCCCCCAAATATTTTAAAATAATACAGAGATCAGTAATTTTGTAATGCAGAGATCTATTTTACGTTGATGTGTGTGCTTAGGAAAACAAAAGTGTGGATTAATTTTGCTAAACTACAAAACATATTTCTGATACATCCCAATTCCTCTGTCTTAACATGGAATATTTAATGAGTGTAACAATAAAAACAGTATAACTAATTATCTAACGATACACCTTATTGTGGATCCTGTATTATTCATAGACGGCTGCAAATAAACTACAGATCCTGCTATTAAAATATTTGTTTGACAATATTTACTTCCATGTCTGCCGTTTATCGATTGTGGTCTGTTTGTCACTTTGTATATGAAAATGAGTGTACACTCTTCTTGTGGACATTTCTTCAAATTTATAGACTTCTAAAGTTTCGCCAAGTGATAATGACGTAGTCTTTAGTCTTCTAACAATACATTAAGGCAACAAAGGAGTTTATAATATAGGCTACATTTTGCATGTTATACTTTGTACTTTTACCTAGAAGCAACAAGTCGCGGCTGTCATTTATGTGATTTTAAAGTTATTTAGGTAAGAACACAGGCACCAATAAATGAAAATAATCATTGAAGAAGTTGTTTGTAATATTATTTATCACTGACATGTAAATAGCGTTCCAAGTTGCATGCATAAATTCGTGAAGTGCTAAAATCCTTGTTTGGCAGAAACAACACACAATGCATTGCAACGTTATTTTCATGGGTGCCAATGAACACGGCAAAAAAAAATGTTTTAAAATGTTTAGGAAGTAATTAACTTAAACGCAGTAGGGACTTCGGCTCTGTAAATATGCAAACTTTTTAAGTTGTTACAATACAATTTTAATAATTTTATTACACATTTGACTGTTTTATAAAATAGTTCAGGAGTGCTACCATGGATGTCTGGGTAACTACTCTACCATGCCTCCTTTCCTAGTGCTCCTACACGTACGTGTGGCAAATGTACAAACTATTTTTAGAGTGAACTTAAAAATACTTTTAGTAATATGGTCACAGAAAGCTCGTCTCCTATTGGCTAAGCAGGATAAGGGGCTTTACCCTAAATAAACCCATGGTTTTTCCAGTCTCCTCATCAGTCGCACTCGTGTTCCTGAACCTTGCGTGTCTACCTTTTTACGGGAACAGATTCCAGTTCCCGAAACGTCGTTAATACTGACTGTCTGTAAAACTACTGTGTTTTGTTTCGTCTCATTGTTTGTGTCGTTTGCTGTTTTTTTCTGTTTGTGTCTGATGTCTTTGTGTTTTGTTTCACCTCATCGTTGTGTCGTTTGTTGTATTTCTGTCCGTGTCTGATACCTACTGAGTTTTTGTTGCGTCTAATCGTTGTGTCGCATGTTAACTAGGTTTCTTGTTTGATTTTTCTTATTTCATTTATTATCTGTTTGTTCCTTGTTTTATTAGACCCGATTCCATTTTTGGAATTTTATGTTGTGTATGTATCCTGTTGACTAAAGCATACTCTACTTATTTATGTTTTTTGTCTTATTTTTAGTTTTCTTTTGACGGTAATTTATTTCGTAATGGAGTATTTCCAAGCAAATAAATCCAGTCATGCACTCCCATTGCGCAGTTCTTTCAAATATCACAGAAATTCATCACTGTCATCATTTGAAGCCACTTTCATTATCACACAAAAGCTACAAGTATTGCTTGGTTCCATTAGACGTATAACTACTTTACTTAAACACGTTTAGCTTTACATTTAATTTAAATGAGCTTCGAACGATTTCCAAATGCATGCTTTTCTCGTTCAACGTAAATTAGTTTCGTAAGTAGTTCCATATGACTAGGCTGCACTCCTGTTAGCTGTTTAGAGGGTATGTTTAGATGGCTGCCGTTCGATGCGACATCTTTCATTCGTTAAATTCAGTAAATTTCCATGTTTAAAGTGTTTGTGTTCCTTACACAAGCATAGAAAAATTACAGGTTGTTGCAATACAGTTAAAAAATTTTAGAAATGTGGCGATGTCTTGATAAGCAGATAGAATTTTACATTACAAGTGTGTTGAGGTCAGGAAATTCGTTTACTTTATTCCATTACATGCGGCAATCAAAGTTAGTTTGGAACAAAATAAAATATGACTTCGAATGTCTTGAAGTAAACATTTTTAAGGCATCTACTGTGACCGTGGCCTCATATTACAATACTGCAATAGTTATCAGAATGTAGAAAAGCATTAGTCAATCTGTTAAGAAGTTCTTTGTTACAGTAATAATGTTTTCTTCGTCTGATGTCTAGAAACCTGCCAGCCCCTAGTCCATTGCTACTGGCAGCTACAGATTAAATACATATTGGCATTATGCTATTAGTTCCTTGAGGTAATATACTTATTTGTACTTCTATGATGTTTGTAATCAATATTAACAGTCTGTATAATGCCATGTGAACGGTACCAGAAATGACACAATTTGAGCATTTCATCCAACCATAAAGCACAAAGTCCGGTACACACTAGTCATAATTCAGTACAGAATTCCGTATCAAATTCATTTCAAGTAGCACTGCGACAGTGTGTACCGCAACTACGCTGGTTCTACACAGAATTCCGTACTGAATTTCACAGATAGAGCCCGTCCTATTTTTCATCGCAGTGAATGTTCACGCGCATGCGCAATGCACAGTTTCAGCCACCGCGCCTGCGAAGTACACAATTAGGGTTGCCAGTAGCATTTGAATAGAAATAAAATTCTGGTTTCCTACTGAACAAAAGACCATCGAAGTTTACAAAACCTAAATAATTTAAGATTTTTTCACTTACTTGGCAATTACGCATATGTCTTGTATTGTGAAATAGTTTTCGGGAATTTTACAATTACACTTTGTGGAATATAGCAACCAACATCACAAATATATTTTTCTTCTTTATTTACTGAAACATGTTAGTAAACAAAGATAGTGTGTACACAACACAGAAGTTTTGCAACATAATTCTGGTATGAAATTGCAATAGAAATTTATAAACAGAATTAAGTAAGTAATTGAGAAGAGAGTTAAGGCTAGTGTGTACCAGGCACAAGGCACTAAATTGAGAAATTATACACAGGTGAGATGAGTGATAAACGACAGTGTTAACGTTGTAATAATATAGTGTTAAGAGGTTTTATTTAAATATAGATAACGCATTATATATGTAGACGCACTTGCAGTTAATCAGATACGACACACTTATGCCTTCATACATCAAGATTGTATCCTCAAGAGAATACGAGAATCTAGGATATGTAAGCCATTCCTTAGAGTTTGTAAATTATTATGTGAAATAATGCAACCTTGAAGTTAATACTGCAATACTATCATTTCTCTCTTATTAAATGTGGTATCTATCCACTTATTTATGGACACAACGCACGCGATCCACATAATATTATTCGCAAGTAATTCATACACAGCAGGGTGATTTGGAGGGTTGTTTGCTGCTCATGTTACGGTTATATTACTAGAGATGTAGTACCAGGGTGGCTGACACTTCGGTTAGGAACTTATCCAAGCAAAAATTAAATTCAAGACTAGCTTAAGACAGGAGACCAAATACGTATTTCATCACCGCTAACCCACAGACCCAATTTTTTTCTTTGCGTTTGTTGACATATTTCAGGGTAAAAATTGAATGCACATATAATTTAACACGGTTAAGGCTGTTTTACGCTGTTTTTGAGAGTTTAATTCTTTAAATCCTGAACGAGGGCAGGTAACGCAAAACCGTTACATAGAAATGTTGGAAATTGTTTGTGCTATGTCGGTTAATATTATCAGAACACAAGTTTATATAACTATGGCTAATTATCGACTTAGTTAAATTTTCTTAAAGTCAATAACTAGCCAACATTATATAAACAAATATGTTTTGAAATAATTAGGCCATGTAGTACAAACAATTTACAACATTTGTACGTAACAATTTTGTGATATTTGTTCCCTTTCAGGATTTAAAAAATAAATCTTACAGAAATATCGTAATTAGCTATCCGTGTCCGTAAGGGGACGGTCTACAGCAATTTTCATCATCATATTTTTATTTTTATATTTTTATAAGATATTTTTAGTTATTATTTTATTCATAAATTGCGACTAAAATTTGCTCTTATGAAATTTTTTTACCTCTAACTGTTTTTCGTAGTGACTCCTAATTGTAAAATTTTGCATGTCACGGTTTTATGTACGACACTAAAAACAATTGACATAACATACAGTAAAATTCACAGGAAATAAAAATGTTGCAAGTTACAAGGTCTCTTGTATGAAGTCACAAAGTACAATATTTTTCTATTTAAGAGAAATAGTAGAGTTTTTGTAAATTTTTATTTTAAATTTCAGCATTTCTATTAAAGTACAAAAACATCTTATTATGTTATACAGGAGAACGTGTAACCTACAACATCGTTATTCACTATGAATTTTTTCATCTGAGTGAGTTGTTTTTAGTGTCGTTCGTAAAACGGAAACATGCAAATTTTGGCTTTCACGATCCGTTACGCGTAAACTATGAGAAATAAAAAAATTCCATAAGAGCAACATTTAGTCACAATTTATGTCTGAATAAGAAAAATATATATAGTACAGATATAAAAATATAAATACCTTGGCAATGGCTGTAGACCATGCCGTTAATACTTTAATAATACGTATAACCATAAACATGTTACTAAAATACCTTTTTGTTAAAGGATTTTAAAATTTGAGTAAAATACATTTTCCACTGATTTTTTTAGCTGCATTTGCGAGTAACAATAAAACACGTAGTTATTTAACGTATTTAAAAAGCCTTGGAAATTAAAATGCACATACGTGTGACGATAAGGGTAGATATTCTGGAAAGATATATTAAAATTTGTATTACTTGTAACTAAAATTACACAAACAATATAATTCGCTGCAGTTCCGAGTAAGGTCATGTACTCATCTTCTCAACCATTTCCTAAAGAGCACACGGGGCCTTGGTGGTCGAGGGGTTAGACCTCTCGCCTCCCACCAAGGCGATCCGGGTTCGATTCTGGGAGGGGACGGTCCTCGCTTTTCGCATGTGGGAATCGTGCTGGACGATGCCGTTGGTCGGTGGG
Source organism: Medauroidea extradentata (assembly GCA_003012365.1). NCBI lineage: Eukaryota > Metazoa > Arthropoda > Insecta > Phasmatodea > Phasmatidae > Medauroidea > Medauroidea extradentata. Next base: position 80,177 of record PNEQ01066476.1, on the reverse strand, counting down.
TTTTCTCAGGGGTCTCCCGTTTCCCCCGCCCTTTCATAGCGGCGCGGTTCTCTCATAACAAATACGTTATTTTACTAACAGCTGTGCAGGGAACAGAATTGTGTACACATTGTGTCATCATTGTCATCTTTTTTCTTGTGTATACAGAATGCCAAGAAACTGCCGCAAATAAACATACTACAAGAATTCTGGGATGAATTGGAGATGGAAATGTTTGTGACAACATTTTGTACAAAGACATTTTAAGCGCACACTGTAGCAACACGAGGCGGGGAAAGTTCTCTTATGAGCTTCACGTCCAGGTAAACTTTTATGTATGTTATGTCGAGAAACGTATAAACATTAGGGTCATGAACTTCTCGCGGAAATAATTTGGTCTCGGTTTGTTACAGTGCCTTGCGTGCACATTTACAGTTGTGCTTCATAGTCAGTGATTGGATGTTTTAAATATCACGTGTCTTGTGGTTCTACCTGCAAATGTCATACATGTGACGTGGCAGTAACCTCGCTGTGGTTGTTACAATCAAATAAGTGACGTCACTTCACACAGGCACGCTGCCAATAACAATGAAGATGTGCACGTAAGGCACTGAAACTAACTGGGGCTAAATTATTTTCGCGAAATGTTCATGGACCTAATAATCATGTTTGAAATGCTCGGAATTTGAGCCTGCGCTTACAATATGCAGCTCAAAACAATGGAAGTAAGGTATCTGTGGATCGCGAGAGGGGACTAGCTATGTGCTATGTTGCCACACTGTGAGTTGAAAATATAATCGTACAACATTTTGCCATAAACATTTTCGTCTACAAATTAGTCGAGGATTCGAGTGAATTGTTTAGTATGCGGTAGTCATGTCTTACTCAAGAGAGCACTTAAGACTTCCAAAGTCGAAGTGATGGTTCATGCTTTTGAAGTTGTTTTGCTTCTTACCATAGACTGAAGTACGTACTTGCACTTATTAATAAACTTTATGCAACCACAAACCGCAAATATGCAACCTATTAGATAAAAAGTTCGCCAAAAATATTTCAGCAGAAATTAATCAAATAAATGCACTACATATAAATTAAGGCATGCTCTTTAGTTTTAACTGTGTTTATGTTTAAACCAGAGCAGTGAAGATATAAAATAATTTGACAGACAGTTTTGTTTTAAATGAGTTATGTCGCGATAGCTAATTATATCAAAGCAAGAAACTATATATGGTTCCGACTAAAAAGTCAATTAACCAGCAATTTCGATAATTACGTAATTAGGCCCAGCTAAAACCATAGTATTTACTGACTTGAAAAACCAGCTAACATTTGGATGACGATTTTTAACAAAACTGCCGGACATATTTTTGATATCTGGTCTCCTTTAGACGTAGACAAGAGTACCATTTAAAAAGGAGGAACTAGAGAACATGGCCTTAAGAGTGCATGGTAGATAAACAAACGCTGAAAACATCAATATATTTCTACGCTTTTTTCGAAGCCAATATGGATAAAATACTCAATGTAAATCCTAGATAATGGTATTTGCTAACTTTATGAGTAAATATTTATCCAGAATTACTAATTCGTTACGCGTGATCCCTTACACCGCAGTTAAATGCACGAGGTTCCGGCGTCAGAGTTTGTGCCTCAGAAGTTCGTAACACTGGAAACAACTTAGTTTACAATGTTGGCTAAAACTATTGCCTAGGATAGCTATTGTTTTTAAGTTTCACAAATTGGCTTCAAGAAACGTACAGTTTTAGATTAATGCTTTTAGCGTTGAATTATGTACCATGTCCTCTTAAAGGCAAAAAACTACGAGAAACAATACTTTCTGGAATCTGTCCTTTGACCCACAGTACGTTTTTGTTTACATAGACCGGAGTTTCAATCTCGGCGCTACTTATTTTATCGGACACGTAATATAAGAAAAAAAAAACATCATTATGCTCCTTCAACCGACCAAGATGTAACACCATTTCGCAGACGAAACACACTTTTATAACGCAAGAATACCTAAGAGTATATATCTAGCGGACGGCGGTTATCTTGCCATGTAAAAGACTATCAGAACACGTAGGTGGCATACTACAGAAACGTGACACACAAACTCTCGAGGTCGCAATAAAGTACATGGCGATATGAGAAGGCAGAGAATTATTAGCACACTGGTTAAATAACGTTACAAGCAGCAGAGATAACCCACTGAACAAAGTGTTGAATGGAACACATTTCCTGGCACGGAAAAAATGCTTCACTCTTAAGGGGCCTACCAACGTGCCTGTTTTAAATTTCCGCGTTTGACGTGCCGGAACAGTGGAGCGATAAGGACAGAGTACGACGCTCGACGGGAAGTGTATCGTCTCTACCCGCAGCATGTAAAACAGCCGATTTTGGCCATTTTGAGGGGCACAGAAATCATGTTTCTAACAATTATGATGCGTATTTTTAAATTATAGAAGCGTATAGTCGGTAAGGTTATTTTCATAGATAAATTTAATAGGATTAATTTAAGCGGTTTTGTGTAAATTTAATGGGTATAGGAACCATCCATGCGCCAGGTATACAGGCAGAGATCTTATGGCTGAACAAATGAGACAGTGCCTGTCCGTTAGTGCACGATAAAATAACTTAAAATCAATCACTTATGTAGAACGTGAACAACGGATTTAACATACAGGATGTTAAAAAAAATTGTAACTGAATTGCTGACACGTCCATATACTATACGTATGACAGGGTATATAAACAATAGCACACCATGCCCGATCTTGGATACTGTACTGAGGTATGTCCAAAGTCTCGCAGGTAACTCTGCAACAAAACCCGGAATTATGTCCATACATATTGACTATTGGTAGGTATAGTTATAATTTTTTTGGAACAGTCTGTATAAGCGATATAGGCACTGGCTTTGCTATCATATAGACAAATTTTATGAGATCAGTTTACTTCGCGTAGTGCCAAAAAAAGCATAATATTCGACTTGGATCACCTCCAATGTCCACGAGTTACACGAAACTGACTGCGATTAATTGAAATATAAAACGTCACACGTGCTCCTAAAGTAAGGTTGAGCTCGGACCCACGATCGTGGTTGGCAGACAGCCATACGAAGCCCTCCATCGGCCAGGGCCGGCTGTTAGCCTTGCCAGGCTCCATTACCTGATTGGATGAGATGAAGAGAAGGTCCGTTTGTATTTGCTATTCAGATAGGAGGACTGGACACCGGCTCTCTACAGCTGCGGTTGATCGCAAGTGCCTGCACTGTTGTACGGACCGACAAACCACCTGAAGTGGAAATTTACGTAGAGGCTAGAAGAAATAACACTGAATGACTGTTTCGTTATAAAGACGTAGAATGTAGTTAGATTCAACAGTTACACATCCGAGCACATTGTTTCATTACACTGTAAAAATGTTTCTCTGCTGATATGCGGAATTTCCGGTAAAAATATTTCCTGCAGATACCTCCGTAAATTCACGGAAACTTATTCCCTTATCCCACAGAACTTTCCGTAAACACTTTCATCACACGAAGTTATCCATAATTACGTGTCTATAATGTTACAGTTGTACTTCTACAGATTTGCAGATTTACCGGTGATGTTATTATATATCCGTAATATTTACAGATCTCTAACCCGTACATTTAAGATTTTTTTCCGTGCAATTGTCCGAAGACTTATAGACATATTACGTATGATTCCGTAGTGTATATTTACTACAGACATTTCCGTATTTTATTTTTGCGGACACTCTTTCCGTTTATCAACGATACATGCTCGTTATATTTATAACGGTGTACGTGAGAGTATTTCAAGTGGTACCGAACGCCTGTAGAATTTTTAGTGCGTTACTGAGGAGCACTAAACAACAGTTGCTAAAATCTCTCACAAAAATTAGGTGGCACTGTTAAAAATATTTTTGTTGTTTTACTGTGAAGTGCTGGTAAAAAATTCCACAGAAGTGTCCATTAATATACGGAAGTCAACTAGCTCCTCTTGTGGAAACTTGCATATTTATGATATTTCTTTAAGATGCTGGCACAATAATGTGTACAGTTTATTTTAAGTTTCTTCTCGTAGTTTTACATATGTTTAATAGATCAAACGAAATTACTTATGACTGTGTTACAAAATGATGTGTCCATTAATTAAACAGACATTTCCGTAAAATTATCCGGAAATTCACGGAAATTTTTAACAGTGTAGTCACCCTTGTGACAAATGGTACTCAAATAAATCATGACTGTCATATGTAGAGCCCTCGATTTTTCGCGAAAATAATTTTGCAACAGTTTTTTTTTCAATGCCATATGTGCACATATGAAGCTATGCTTCATGGATATTGGCAGAATGTATTATTGCACAGACGTGGCTAATTTGACTGCCAACAGGACACCACGCGCCTGTGATTTCTGGGTAGAACCCTAGACGCTGAGAGTTAGAAACAGCCAATCACTGACCATGAAGCAGGGCTGCCTATGTGCACATAAGCCATTGAAATAAACTGCTGCAGAACTCTTTTCGCGAAAAATCGTGGGCTCTACTGTATATTCGCGTTCAAGTGAGAGCGCTCGAAGCACATGCACGTGATCGAAGGTAAGGTCTGTGAATAAACACACGCAGTGTTCACGTGATTGCAGCTTGTAATAAGGGGTGCCCGGAATGCTCGCCACGTGTGGTAGCAGACAGGTCTTGAGCACGAATTTGTTGGATTTGGGCGAGTATGAACACACAAAATCGTGTGAACCTATGAGTGTGAATGAGATAGGTATGAAGAACCCCGAGAAATCTCTTTGAACAGCGACATCGTCCAGCACGAAAACAAAGCAGAAATCCGGGCATGAAACCCTATTTCTCAGGTAGACGACAATCTCATACCAATGTGCTACTGTTTTCTTGCCTTTGGTGGGACCGGAAACCTGAATGGCCTTTCCGAAAACGATTCACAATATTATTAAAGAATTTGTTGGATTGGTATACTGACAGTGAATACGATTATATGATTTGAGCTCGCTTAATTTTGGATACTTAAAGTATTGTACAATTTCTCAAACATTTTTACATTTTTTAACTTTTAATTTATTACACTGAGGGAAAGAATTGTTTCATTATACTTAATATATTTGTTTGGGTAATGTTTGCTTCAGCTAAACAATATTTTGTTTGTAAGACCAAGCTTGGAGTCCTCCGAACAAATTATAATTATTCCCCTCGACCAAATTATTCATTTAAACGCACTTTGTTTGTGCCAAACGTATATTTGGTTGCTATAGGACGTCGAATAAATATTTTGTGTAAACAAACAACTTGTTACAATTTGTCAACAAGATAATATTGTTACTTATAAGTGACGTGCTTTAAATCAACATTTCTTTCAACGGACTAAATGTTTTTGCTGGCGAAACTAAATCCATTTGGTTGACTTGCGGAAGACGGCAGGCTGGCGTGCGTGAGTGAAAAGATGGCGAACAATGTACACCTCAACTTTCAAAATGTAAGCTTGTGCGACAAGCTGGATGTCTAAACTGTTAATCAGCATAATTCAAGTATCTTAATTTTAGCCATAACAATTTCAAGTGGTGAATACGATCGATCACAAAATAAACTGCTATAAACTTGAAAAACACCGCAGTTGCACTTCTCTTTCTTTGTGCTGCGGTGCACGGTAATCATTTAGTAATATTATTTGACGTCGTTTACTTTTTCGCAGACGAAAGACAAACAAATGTTTGAAAATATAACAGTACAATCGTAATATAATATTAGGTCTAACTATTCCTATACAAATAACAATCCCACTGTCTCAGAAGCACTCGTAGCTAAGTTTCGTCCGACCGCTTGGCTCAGTGGTTAGCGCTCCTGGTTGCTGAGTCAAGGGTCCCGGGTTCGATTCCCGGCCGGGGAGGTGTAATTTACAGTCACTTCCTCGGGTTCAAGACTGGGTGTTTGTGTTTTTCTTGTCTGGGTCAACCACGCCAACGTCCATTTACGACACAATTGCAAGGAACAAGTCTTGACTGGGGATAATATGACTATGTCACATGAAATTACGACAATTAAAGGGGGGAATTTTTGGTTAGTTAGGTCATGAAAGGAAAGAGGCTAATGAAGGGATAATAGTTCAAATCTCGGTTCGACCACAGTTTATTTTTTAGGTCTTAAAATTTCACAAATTTTTTAAGTTCAACAAATATAATTTTTTTAGTTCTTAAAATATTGCATGTCCATTTGATATGTCCAACGAAATATTTTACGACCAGCTAAATATTTGGTACTGCTAACAAAATTCAGATATTTACCTCAAACAAATCGAGAGAACAAAATAATTTAGTATGAGCGTACAAATATTTCTTTGTCCCAATACAAACAAATTATTTGGTTGATTCAAACAAATTTTATTTGCACCAACAAAATTTTTTTCTCGGTGTAGCATTGTCTCAATAGGTTATGGATTTTCATTAAAATAAAACTGTGAATTATAAGAAAGTTTAAGCACCTGTTTCTTCGATTGTTCTTGCATTTTACTCAATATTTTGCGATTTAAGAACTATTTAATTTTTTTCTAGAGTTTCCATGAACAAATTTAATGCCATGAAAACCGGAATGTAAACGTGAACTTAAACATTACTTCGTTGTTGTCATTGAACCTAACAGGAATAGCGAATGTAAAGGCATCGTGAGATATACGTCTGTCGTACAGTTCAGTTCTGCATTTGTACTTAATGCTAGGATAGATTATACAGAATTTCCAGGTAATTCGTGAATACGGACAATACCAAGAGAATCTGGAATGAAAACGTAGATGAAAATACGCATTGGTAAAAAGTCGTAAGACCCTTAGTTTGCGAGGAAAGTTACACAAAGATAATACAAACCCCTGCAAAGTGGACGTAAGAGGTAAGTTAATTCGTGGATAGAAACTGCTTCGCATGACTCTGTAACTAAAACTATGAAGAGAATACTCTTTGGTAAAACGTCGCAAGATCCTTAGCATACAAGGAAAGTTACATTAAAATAAAGGTATACAATAATTAAAAAAACAGTGAAGTGGAAGTAAAGGGTACGGTAATTCCATGATACGGACTGGCAACACAAGACTCTGCGACTAAAAATTAGAGGAAAATACTCGTTGGCCAAAAGTCGTCAGACACTTGTTTACGACAAAAATTACACGGTAGTGAGAGCAATCTGTTGTATACATTCCCTCTCACACGTACTTTGGACCTATCTCGTAAAGCAAGTGCCTGACGACGTTTTACGAAAGAGTATTTTCTGATTAGTTTTGGTCACTAATTCACACGATGCAGTCCGTGTTCGCGATCACCACACATCCTGCATAAACTGTGCGTGCTTAGTAAACAACCGAATTTACGACTGTCTTTTAACCTGTCCGTTATGATATTACACTGTAAAAAACTTCCTAAAATATTTAGGTATTAATTAATCTAAACGTGGTATGGGACAGTTACCATACTTCCGGCTTGTAAATATCTAAATTTTTACAATACAATTCCGGTAACTTTAGTATGCAATTGACTGTTTTATAAAAAAGTTTAGGAGTGCTACCATGGACGACTGGGAAACAATTCTACCGTACCTACTTTCTTAGCGCTCCACGCATTTGTGGCAAATTTACGAACTTCAGAGTGAAATAACGAACAATAAACGTTATGATTAAAATATTTTATACACATATAGTGTGTTAACGTGGCACAGAAGAGAGACGTACAGTACATTTTCCACGCATTTCCTGGAAACATATTATTATTTTTAATTAAATTGAACAAAATTTGCATAATTATTTTTAGTTCGTTCGGAAAACTTTTATTGGCCTTAGTTGAAATTGAAATGTTCCCTCCATCGCTAGTAATTAGATGTTGGCTACCTTTCGTACAACAGGTCAAGTTGACGTAAGATTGTTTTTTTTATATTAATGAGGCCACATACCTAAAGCTAGGACTTTTATGCAAAATGATTGGAATCCGCCTTTATTTTTACATCATTTATAAACATGTAACCCATTCATCGGCATGCGTAACTAAGCCATAGACGCCGAGGGATGAGAAAACCTTGTTAAAGTATCAAGTCAGTTCAATGCACTATTTTCGAGCCCCTTAGAACAGGTAGGCACGACTAAAACGGTTGGTTTTCCATCTAACGTCTCATTGTGAACAGTAAGAAGAATAAGTGCACACCCAGCGGGTTTAGCGTTGCGGCGTGCGGAGATGGGAATCGTTATCCAATCAGTGCGCCAATTGTTGTATGTGAAGGGCGCTGATTGGCTAATTCTCATCACGTTGTGCCACGCCACCACACGTACCTCCATTGTGGAAACTGCTTTACGCGTAAGGAGTAATCAGACATTTAGTACGCTTTTGAGTGTCACCTTTAAGGTTTTGTCTTAAAGAAATGCTATTACTTTATTACATACAATAAAATGAAAACAAGTACCACATGACATTGATTGTTTTCGTAACACATCGTTTTAAAAGTTTAAATTTGCTGAAAACGTGAGTAAAAAATGCCCGAAGCGTAATTATCTCAGCCAAATAAGTCTTACTTCACGCAACCTGTTATCACACAAACACACACAATATGGTAAAGAAGTTTAACAGGTGATGGGCGAGCAGGGGCATCTTTAATGCAAGTAACAATATGCCAGTAACACGTTTGCAACATTTCACTATACGAAGGAAAACAAGTTTAAATTTATTTAGTTAGTAGCTGACGACTGTCTAAAATAATTCTTTGTTTAAAGAAGAAAATATTTGGAAGAATGTGGGACACGAAATTTTTAAGGAGGGTGTTCGCGCAAAAAAAAGTTTAATACGTTTTATATTTAGATATGGTCGGTTTTAGAAGACGACAAGGAGACAATTTTATAAAGTAATGAAAATTTTCTATCTTCCATAGTTTTGTGTATATACATGGTAAAATCTACATTTGCATGAAATGGTTTTATGGATACAAGAAAGAAAAACCAAATTACTTAGAGTAATGAAATATTTCACATTGAAGAACAGTGTCACTGGTTACATCACGATATGTATAAAAATACGCAGCAAATATGTTTTATATTTTTGAAAAATTGCTGTATTTAAAATAAAAATTGCCAATTTTCAGCAGTTTTTAAAAATAGTATGTACATAAAATTTCAATGTGCTTTATACATGTCTCTACATAGCTGGGGAGACTGTTATTCAGCGTGAATTATTTCATTTCTCTACGTCAGTTTGTATTTATTTCATGTATAAATCCGTTTTAGGCATATGTAAATTTGAGCTTTGAAATTACATTATACAGACTACGAAAGCTAGAAAATCGCTATTACTGTGACACAAAGACACAGCGTATGTCTAAAAAACAAACCATATCTCACAGAAATAACAAACATGTTATAACAAGTAACACTTTCCCCCATCGCTTCTAATGCGCATTGATGTTAGCCAAATTATATTTACGATTTTTTCTTCCAAGAACTGATGGTGATGAATTAATGTTAATAAGGTAACTTCCCGGACTGAACCGAACTTTAGCTGGGTCCAACATCGAACAAACTGAAAGTTAAAAAGTAACTGCCGTCTCTAATGACCTGATGTTTACGAGTCGTAAAACCCACATAAAAATACGGTCTTCAGTAACTGTCATTTGGCAATGAAGCCTCTGTCTCAGCAGTTCAGCATTCAGACATACGAAGCCAAGAAGTTTGATATAGGAGGTTCGGTATAAGGTGATCTCTTTTTGAAACAGTGGTTCCTTTTTTTCCTTTCAGACAATTTACGGCTTCCTGCCACTTTTAATGTGAAAAAGGCAGCTTAAGTAGCAATTAATGTGTATAGATTATGATGAGCTCAGAAGAAGACATTTGAAGTTACAGTATGTAATATATTTTAATTGTTGCTATAGACCCGATGGTCATAAAAGTGCTCACTTGATCGCTAACCGCCTATACTGGCGTGTGAAGTAGATGCACAAGTGTTTACTCTGCGGACGTCCAGAGGGCGGGCCAGGTGGCTCGAGGGGGAGAACGGCGGCCAGGCCAGGGTAATGAAAATGGCGACCTCCCCCGCACTTGCTCGAGAGCCCAGCAAGACGAATGGCGTGTGCTCGGCGGGCGACGTGCTAGCAGCTCAATCTTCATTAGTCGTCCCGACGGCCGCCGCCGATGTGCGGCCTCTGCAGGTGTCTTGGCACCCAGCTCCAGTCGCCGGCAATTACACTCACTTCCCCGCCCCCACATCTTTCCTTCCTCATCACACCTTTGTACTACCTACCACCCCATCCCGCACATTATCCCTGCTGACTTTATAGCTTGCAATCTTCCCCATCTTCTTCCTTACATACTTTGAGAATCTGCTTCATTCACCGCAGTCGATTCTTCCGTATATCGCTTATTTGGCATAGCATTAAAATACGCAATGAAACATCCACGTACCTGTTTTCCTTAGTCTGGAATACATACCTGACGTATAATTTGAAAACCTGTCGCAATTATAACGGTTCATAAATTTTATACTTGACAAATTCCGAAGTAATCATAAGTTGAAAGCTCATATAGAAAGTAGTGTAAGCAGACATGTCAAACTATATGTCTCAATAATTTTGAATAAGAAGAATCAAACGATAAATGCGACTTCGGCACTTGTTTACTTCATTCGCAGTTACTCTTAAACTAAATAAGCTTTTAAAAAAATTGTTCCCGATCATAAGGCAACTTGCACAAATTTATTTGTAGCTCTATTTTCTAAATCCCATTAAACTATGTTTACTAAGTATCATGATTTAAAGGTAAGTTTAGAAAAAGTAATGATTGAATGAAACTGGTACGTTTAAACACCTAGATTATATGTATAGTTTATTGCGTCAATCAGATTATTTTGTGTACATTTTTACACGAAGATATTGGACAAGTTATTTAAATACATTACAATTTTATTTGAATAAGTTACAGAATAAGTTGTATACATAAGTCATACATAGACAGGTATCAATAATAATATGTTCTTCTAGTCAAAATAGAACTTCGTCATTTATTGTTCCGCATACGCATCATTCATCGCTACGACCACATAAAAGAAAACTGGACAAGTAACTTACCCCAGTGCATGCATTTTTGCTTACTGAATACATAAATATTATTCAGCTGAACAGAAAGAATGAGATATAAGCAATTATTATTATTATATTCAACATTTTAATGTTTTAAAAATACATGTAATGAACGTACCTAGGATATTTGTTGAACAGTTTGATGGCAGTGTATGAAGGTCATGTTTGTTGTAAGGTCAAGTTAACAAGAGACATATGCACAAGGTTTTAAAGCAGTGGTTATGGATATTACTGTAAATCGATAATGGTTTGAAGAGAAATAATGTGAACGTATGACTCGAGCGTACAAATACTGCAAGAATATTGTACTGTACTTAAAGCTTATTTTGCAAAATAGCCTACAAAATAAGTGTCATATAGTTCCAAATAATAAACGAAGGGGAAGGCGTCAAATCACCCAGTTAGGCAAGTATGAATCATTTCTTTTTGTCTGCAAAGACCGTTTTAACATTCACGAATTATATTCAAGGTGATTTTTAAGTACGTATTTTTGTAGGCACCGGACTTCTTAAAATATAATATTTAAAACAGACAACTTTCACAACAGTGCAGTGTTGAAACGGTTGAATGCATACTGATATAGGCGATTCGAGGTAAAGTGAGCACTCGAAAAAGCCCTGATTAATTTATATTTTCCGCTTGTTTAAATCATTCCGCTGCATGTAAACATAAACATTGCCACGTGCTTTTATTTACATAGACTTGTACAATGTTTACATTTACTTCACACTGCTGCGATAAATGTTATCTAAAATATCTACTTATTAAATGAACGGGTGCTGTATACATGATATACTCAAGAGTAATCTTAGTTATAAATACCTGCGAGTTAACGTTTTGTGACACTGTTTTCTCTGCATCGACTCTCATTGGTTACGACACACACTGTTGCCGTTACTTATCTCGTAAATGCATGCGTTGTATACTAATTTGTAATTCAAAACCACTATTATAAACACACGCGACACACGCTATTCAAGAATTCACGTTCCGTTCAGCATACTGCCATGATCGACGACGACCCAATTAAAAAAACAATAAATAACGTATTTTCTTACTGTGCGAAAGACAAAAAAAAAATGCTATTTCTAATTCCATATGCTCAGGCTGGCAATCGTAAAACGTAACATATTACAGATTGCTAATGACTTCACATCATTTAGCAATTATATTCATAAACAGTTAACTTATAATACTTTTGAATGTGTTCATCAGAAACACATGTTTATTACACAACGGACAAACACACTCATGATTCAACTCGCTTTCAAGCGAGCGAAGCGGCGAAAACCTAACTCTGGTGCCACCTGTCGGTGGAATTTTGAACTAAGTCTGCGGCAATGTGTCAACGACTATTTTGAATTCAGTGGGCGGTTGCATCACTGCGTGGTGGTGCTAATAAAATCAAACTACACTGTCAGTAAGTATGTCAATAAGATTATAAATAAATATTTTAAAGTATATTGAATACAGAAAGGTCGATTGCATTTTATGTTTTTTCACTAATGCTGTATTCAAATAAGAAAATACACGGAACTACATGCAATGATTCGCTACCAACCATACAAACAATAGTGTAACTATTGTTAATGTTGACTAATATGCAATAATGGCTAGTGATTTTTTTCTAAGGTTAAATATTTAGTGCTCACTTTACTCCGAATGACCTATATTACCAGCCTTTTACAGTAACTGTGCTCAACATGTGCTCTATTTACAAGCTGAATTACTACAACTGCACGGGGCCGCGGTGGTCTAATGGTGCCGACCCCCCGTAGCTCAGTTGGTTGAGCGACCGACTTGGATACGAGAGGTTCTGGGTTCGATTCCCAGGTCTGGCTGGGTGCAAAATTTGTGTTTGTCCGTTAGAGTCATTGCACTTGTAAGAGTCACCAACAACTGTCACAACTGAGGAATTGTCAAATACTTAAGCTGTAAAGGGGGGATGTTTGGCTCGTTGGCGATGTTGCGACCTCGCCAAGGAGCCTAACATTTTTTTATAAAAAAAATGGTCAGATCATTCGCCTCCCATCAAGGCGATCCGGGTTCGATTCCCGGCGTGGTCAGCCCCCGGATTTTTGCACGTGGGAATCGTGCCGGACGATGCTGTTGATCGGCGGGTTTTATCAAGGATCTCCTGTCTCCCCTCCCCCCCATTCTGGCGCGGCTCCATACGCACCCCTCACCAGCGCTGGAGACCTCGATGTTAAGCGCTGACCAAAATCTGTCGCTCATGATAAGTGTGTCGTTATGTGTATGGGTGAAATAATGTTTAGAATGTTATTTTAACAATATAACTAACACACCCGCCTGTCCTCATGCCACTCCGAAAATACTGCTTCAATAAAGATGAGAGGAAATGGGAGAACTTAGAGAAAACCCGTCTAACCTAAATCATATCAGACGTGTTTCTCAAGCTCAAAAATCGCAGGGCTCTGGAAGGAAGACATTTATTTGATTTGAGGGGAGTAGGTAGTGGGGAGAAGAGAGTGGAGGTCACTCTCAAATTTTGTACTCTATATGAATACGTCACGAAGTTGCCGTTTGTGAAAGGGTTTTATAAACGCATTCCCGTTTCTCCCATCTGTGAAACGTTTTAATTCTTCCGTTGTTGTTTTTAAAATCGCCTTACATTCACCTCATTGGCGCTCGCCACTTCGCTGTTGAACGTTTACCATCTCCTCTCCACTGAACGACTCCTGTTGTTTCTGCTATATGTGGACGAGGCAGTGGCGGAGTGAAGAAGGTCGAGAAAACGGCCATGGTACGAGGAAATACCTAATACCCACGCGAATGCAGTATTCACCCACTTTACAAATAAATATCCTCGTCCGAAATATTCCCGTATTAGATCGAATCTTGGTAACGAAAGCATGAATGCCAATTTTAACAAAAATTCAAATTCGAGTAAGAAAGCCTTTACAAAGTCCAATAATTAAACTTAATAATAACAAACAGCTAGCAAGTTTAACACTTTCTCGCGTATACCATGTAACTATTTTCAACTTTTTGAATAAAACTACACATATTATTCCTTAGAATGATTTTGAAGTTGTCACAGCAGGCAAATTTATTAAAGTGGCCCGTATTCTAGACGCACGTATGCTGTAATGAGTTGTGTGTAAGTTTTCTAAAAAAATGCGTAAACACGCAGAGGGTACCATTGTTTTATCAAAGCAAAAATTATAAGTCTCTTTTAAAAGAAATATAATAGGCCTATTTTTTTTTACCCGGAGAACCAATAAATTTCTTTGGAATATATGTAAGGTGTAAATTAAAAAGTTTATTTTTAATGTAATAGTTATGCTGCCAAGGTATATCGATTCTTTCCAAGTGAAGACTTTTGTAGAGCATTTTAATAAATATATTCAGTATTTAGGAGAAAAAGAGATTCGAGTTCATAGGAAGATTGAATAAGTGGATCAGTCAGGTACTCAACCATGAAAACTTTATTGCACTATGTAGAAAGTATAAACTACGAGGGGAACGACGACGAGTAACTTAGTAGCAACGCGATCATTCAGAAATTTAAAACGATCGAATACATTGCAAGTACATTTCTGTGAAACACGAGGCCTAAGCAGTCCCATTAGGGTATTAAGTTCCCTCGATCCATTTATTCGATGGGAATGTCAGATCCTATACGATCAGTAGGAAAGTTCGCTAAGGGACTTTGTAAACCTGCTCCTTCAGGTCATGCAAGTAAAGTACGTCTGAGTTAGTCTTGGAGAGTGATGGAGACACGCGATAGGCCAACTGCGTCAAATACACTTCTCCGAATATATCTCTTACACACTTCACTGCCATTAGCCGAGCAGTAAACAGTTTTTCTTTTCGAAAAAATGTACTGTATGCTAAATTTGTAACAAATAGAATATAGTTATATACAAACTAATTAATGAGCAATGTACACAGAAATTCAAGTAAAAATATGTAACTTACACCAAAAGCCACATTTCTTTATAAATAATAATAAAAAAACTTTGCTACCGAGTTATGTATAGACGGTTAGGGATAAAGTGAGCACTAAAAAAAACGCGATACTGCTAACGACGGGACTTGTCTAACCTCTCTGGACACGTCACTTGATGTTTGCGCGTGTAAGATAAGTGTTCAGTCGGTAGAAGCATATATAGTTTGATAACAAATTAAGTTAATTATATAAAATACAAGTATGTCGATTTCAGTTGATTCTGTCTCAATATTGTTTCATTTAGATAAGAAAGTATTTTGCGTAATTGCGCTACCAATCATACAAGGAGTAATGCAACTGCAATTAATGTTACATTATATACACTAACGGGTAGTCATACTTTTCAAAGGTTAAATTTTTAGTGCTCACTTTATCCCAAAACACCTATAGCTCAAATTAATGGGCTAAAATACTGTCAAGCGTCCATTACAATATCTAGAGTTAAAGAAATCAAAGAAATATCTACATAACTAAATGGGACTGTGGGAGGGGAACATCAGAGGTTGCTGGAAAATAAATTTCTTTTTCAGTTGACTAAAAACAATACTAAACTCAGATAACCCATACAGCACATTTTTTTGTGATCAAAACTTAAAAGCCAATGATAGAGATACTAGGAATTTTATTTTCACAGAGAAAATTGTATTTCTATTTAGACGATAATTCCGATATACTATTATATGAATGAAGAAACCCAAAACGAAACAAAATAAAAAAGGAGAAAGTTAAGAGTAATACAATATTGAGAAAGTGGCCGATCGATTAAGGTTTATACAAACATTTCTTAGAGAAGACACGCTATAGTATATAACATAAAAAAATATTTATTCGGAAGAACACATGGACCAAAATGTGACAGTACGTTAAAAATGTACTTTGGAATACAGTAAAAGTAAATCTAAAAAAGTGACTTGAGTAACATAACATGTTATTTCAGTGGTAGTTTTGCGATACTTATATTGTACTTACCGGTGATTTCTGTCATAATTATGCCTTTCTTTCCCATATATATAATTAGAAAATGTTAATGTAAAATTAATAAACAAACGTTCATATCTTAGTAATTATTTTTTTGCAGAATGGATGAAGTATGTTTAATTTGAAAGTAAACTTGATGGACAGAGGAATTAACATATTTAAATTAAAATAAAAGGACGTGTACAATTTTAAAAGAGTTATTATCTTAAGCAAACTACAGCAGTACCATTATTCTTCACGCTTTCCCAAGCGTCGCAAATTAAATGGTGTCCTAACTCTTCTCCAAGTTTTTGCTCAGGAATATGGTAATGAATTGCCTTTCGGGAAAGTTGTTCTTGCATCTTGTTTGTTATATCTGTAGAAAGTGTTGCAGATGCAATTACTATGACATTTAAAATGAGGACAGTAATTTGTTATGGGGTGCTGATATATTCAGCTAGACTTGATGGTCGAACCCCAAAAATAGCGGCGCAGTGTTCGTCTCCATCATGCCGCTTCATTAGACAATAAGGTTTATAATCCCGTGAAAGATAGATGAGACGCCGCTCTTGTACGTTCGCCGGTTTCAAGCTCACAAAGAGCTCCAGAAGCTCAGGAAAGTTTATTACTTTATTTACCCGAACAATGGTCTTACTCTGTGTAATCCACAACTAGCGAGCGATAAACAGTTCCGTAAATTTGTTGAGACGAGTGGTAATAATTAGAAACGATGTTCGCAGCATACCGATTTAACAAATCATTTAAGCTCGCAAAAAAACTCTACGTTAAAATATTACGTAACTGCATTTACCTTGCGTACAAATACAGCAGAGTTTGCGCAGTCCGTGTTACAAAGTTTCTTTCGGAAATTTCATATAAAAATAAAAATACACATTACATATTTTCTCGTTGCAAGGCTTATGATAAACTTGCTGTCTTGGTGCCCGAGCCTGTGAAAATAGCATCTTTAGCACAGAAAACTAAAACCAGCAATTACAAATATTGCACTGGATAAGCAAATCACAGTTTTTTTTCGCATTGGAATGAATGAATACTTATACGGATGACCAGTAGTGATATAACAGATAACAATTGGGACGACAACGCAGCTCATGTTATAGTTTGCTGTGAAAGATGTGTGGCATGGACCTGTGAAATAACCAAACGTCAAAAACACATTGTGTGTGCGGATAAATAAATATGGTGTAAATCATTAAAACATAATCTGTAGAAACCATAGGTTACAATGTTGATAAAATATGTGTAATGTATAGACGTGTTCGTAGGTGAAACGGTAAGAAAGGCTCAACATAACAAAACTCTTCGCATTAGTCCTAATGATTCCTTTTCGATATTTTAATAAATCTCCTAGCACTAGACCTTCGCGTCAAAGAATTCTCCGGTAACATCTTACACATTATATTCACGAACGATGCAGTACGTAATGTATCTGTTCTCTAGGAACACTTAGTTAGCTCTCGCAGAGATAAATGGACAGCGTAATCGTGTGTAGTTTTATGGTCGATTGCACAGTCAGTCATATTGAGAAAAATCTAAGGCTTCTCTGAGTGAACTGTGAGAAGTTTTCATTGCAGAGATGAAAAGTGAGTGAAATATAAGGAAAAACTGAGAATTTCCAAAGGCTTCGTCAGACCTTCCCTAAGATTTTGTCAAGTTGGAAATTAATCATGGCGGCCGTAAATTGAGGTTAGAATGTCACATGGGAGAAACAAATATAATAATTATTAACTTATTTGTAATATTTTAGAGGAGGAACATAACCATGGTGTAAATAAAACACTGCACTGGCATCTACAACATAATTTATATTCGTTGTACATTTTTCTATGAAAGCGATGTCGTATTTTTAATGTCATTATGTTTTCAAACAAAATGGTTACGATACCGTTTTATAAACAAAATCAGTAACGTATTTTCATTATTTTTATTTTGCATTTTCTTAACTTTGTAGTATACGAAACACTAAACATAAAAACATCAAATCGCCGTCATGTACGTTTTGTGCATATTAAATTAAAAATAATATACATTTTAGCTACATCGTAAGTCGACGCATTAAGGGCGCGGTTGACATCAGTTTTCAACGTCTTTTATTATTTTTATATTTTTACTAGATTTTTTTTTTCATTTTAGTCATAATTTGTGACAAAATCTTCCTTTTAGGAAATTTTTGTATCTCTCATAGTTTTTGCGTAATGAGCCGTAAACATCAAAATTTGCATTTTACAGTTTTATGTACGCAAATAAAACCAACTGACATACCAAACTGAAAAAAATTCACAGTGTATAACAATGTTGTAGGTTATAACTTGACATATACAAAAACTAAAAAATTAAATATTTTTGTATTTAGTTAAAAATGCTGTATTTTGAAATAAAAATTTTAAAATGTAAAAATATTTAAAAGATACAATTTCTTTTTGTTTTTAATTGTTTCAAGTCATAGCCTACACCATTTTTATACACTGTGAATTTTTTCGGTTTGGTATGTCCGTCGGTTTTAGTGACGTACATAAAACTGTAAAATGCAAATTTTGACGTTTACGAGTCATTACGCAAAAACTATGAGAGGTACAAACATTTCCTAAGAGGAAGATTTAGTCACAATTTATGTATAAAATGAGAAAAAAATATCTGGTACAAATATAAAAATAAAAAATTACGTGAAAACTGATTCTCGCGACTATTATGGTAACACTTCACCTCAACTGAGACATCTCAATTTCCTGACTGTACAATGCAGACGAAAAATATTCAGATTTTTCTCAAGTTCTCTTTAGTTTCACCTTTACCTCAAGATTTTCCTCACTTGACTCTGCAATCGACCCTTAATTAGTTCTGTTTTTTTTTTTTTTGACGCGGTCACACACGTCGATATCGTGCAGCAGAAGTAGTAGTACTTCTAGTGGTAAGAGGAGCAGCTGCGTGTTGCCACTAGAGGGAAGCAGAGAGAGGGATGACAGAGGAAGTTCCCGGGGTCTGGATGTGTTAACATGGCGGGCCGCGCAGGGATCACAGAGGTGGACGGCTCCTGCCGCGAGCACACAGCCACGCCGTCGTCTAATCCTGTCTCAGCCGGCGCCAAGCGGCACCATGGAACAAGTTCGCCAGCCATCACCGAGTTGCTATTCCCACGAGGATCACCGCCTGCAGATATGTGTTCCCATCCTGCACAGCTAGTTTGAGTTGCCGCACAGCTCATGAACTATCCAACTGCGCTGGGCACAAACATCACCCCGCTCTAATCAACCTTTCACTCTGATCCTGCACGATCTAACCGTTACATTCCCCAGGGTAATTTTGTTTCATTGCACTGCTAGCTGATACAGGTAGTTTGCGATCAAGTGAGCGTTTTTGAAGACCCTCTTGTCTAGAATAATTATTGACTCAGATATTAAATTTTAATTGTGGTGTAATCTATAAATTGGAAATGTTACTTAGGGAACTCTGTTTACATTAAAAAGTGAAAGGGAAATTCAAATAACGTAAAAAAGAAAAATTAACGAAGCTTAAAAAAGTGCTTACTTTATCAGAAACCACCTATTTAGGCATTTCAAGGTAATGTGAGAAATTTTAAGACTTGGTTAAATTGGCAGTGCTGATAATTAGGCACTATTGTGTTAGTTAACGAATCGATTCACGCAATGACGCTCTTCTACTTCTGAAATATGTTACTATTACACGTTATATGCGGCTCTTGCTTGACACAGGACCGATCTGTATTTGGGGGAGAGGGAGGTTCCAAATTCGAGAATGATATGAAGTAACGCCGATCCTCACAAATAAAGTGGGGGATCAGGGGCCCACACCAGTGGAAATTTGGATATTATGGTAAAAATTGTGCAATATAAGCTGTTACCTTAGGATAAGGTGGGTCAGAACACCCCTTCTGGCAACGTCTTTGCTTGGCAAAACTATAAACAGTTTCTACGAGATCTGTGCATGTTTAAAATAAATACAAAAGTGTTCCAAATCATCAGTACTTGCTAATTTATCGAGTCTTCCATATCTTAGCAGGGTCATGTAAAGCACTCGCTTTATCGTGAGAAGTCTGAAAATGAGTAGACAGGTGATAGGGACTTGAAAGTGGTGGTATTTTGGTCTGCAGCGCCTAACAGCGATGTCTTGAGCAGTAGTGACGGTGATATGAGGTGAGCACGGATAATAGACAGAAATTTAAGAGCAGGTGAAGCAGAACTACCCGTAGAAAAAAACTGTCGGCGAACGGCAATGTTCATTTAGTTATCCACGTGCGAAAATCAAAAGCGATCTCACAGGACTCGAACCAGGATAGCTGAGTTTGGAGGTTAGTGATGTTAATAATTTACCCACGTCCTATAAAGAAAGTAATACTTCAAATCCATCTGAAACAACGTGTTCCACAGTTTAGTGTATATGCCTTGCGAAAACCCAGCCAGCAAAAATCATGCAAGACAACAAGTAACGAATAACACAAGGAACCAAATCCTTTCCTCCTGGTTTATTGTGAAAGTGAAACAGAGACCCGTGAACAAATCGTGAAGGCTACATCATGAATATTACTGTAGAGGTGACCCTTCAGGTCAATGAATCCACGAAATTAGCCTGTTCGTTATGAGAGTAGGTACTATTGAAACAATATCCATGGGTACGTGTTACGGTTTGTGTTACAGTTGAGTAGAAAAATTCTATAGCTACAATAAACAATTTACATTTCTGGTTGGTGTGTTTCTTTTGGTAACTTCCTATGAATGTATGTGGTAAAATGATTAAATTATGTGCAAATAAATAATCTTAAATGTCAAAAAATTAATTATCCACATCTTAGTATTGCGAGTTTTAAATAATATATCAATAACCGAAGTACACTTCCAGCATTCCCCAAAATTATGACGTACTGTAGAACTAAACACTAACAAATGGATCTGTATGGGGTCTCCGGTTGCACGCTTTTTTACAGACAGCCTGAAGTTATACGTATATTTGAGATATTTTTCTCTAAATGAAACATCTTTGAGATCATCTTCCTGCCTGCATATCATGTGTTTGTATGGCTACTCCTCTTTTATTCCAAAGAATATTCCATGATATTTCAGTGAACATTTATTAGTTAACAAATTCTTAAGGACTTCCAGACGTTTCAGTTATAGGCAGACCTTAATTTCTATCAGTGGCTCAATATTATTTGCAATTATTTGTCACATGAACAACAATAAGACGAACGTGAGCCAATTCAATAACAATACTTAGTGCAACTTATGAATACAGTCTCTCATTTATTACCTCTGAACTTAGACAAATGCACATTTAGGGCCTGTATTACCACCTTCGAATAAAAATGCCGAATAACTATCACCCGAATATGCTATTCGGGGAATAATTAAACACTAGTGTATTACAACCTCTGAATAGCAACCGAATAGTTATTCGGCATTTATTCAGTAGTGGTTGGTTTGTTTTATCTTAGGTTGGTACTTAAATTCTAGATAACTGCATGTCGTT
>PNEQ01066476.1:0-48189 GCA_003012365.1 Medauroidea extradentata | reverse complement strand
AAAAAATGGGAATGTAGTGGTCCAGGGAGAGCCACATTTCAGAATATTGGAGAACCGAAGAGCATTGTGAGAAGGGGAAAGCATGTAACAAATCTGAAGCCGACTACCATAGAGAAGGGTGTTCAAATTGGAAGACCAAAACTAGACGATGTACGCAGGTTGCTGACTACACATTATGGCGAACAGTGGGAAAGTATTGCCAAGCTAAGGTACTACAAAACTGTTCTACAAGGTAGTGAAGATGCTGCAGACGTTGCTTATGATTCCGATTTTGATGTACTTCCTGAAGAAGACGTCGCAATTCAGATTTAAGCCTGTTATTTAACTAATTTCATTGCCTACAAATATTATTGTACTTCAATGTTAGTCCTATGTGTCAGTGTTGTACAAGACTGTTTAATAAGTTGATTCATGTGGAACATAATCCGACTATGATTGTGAAATGCTGCAAAATGTAACACATTATTGTATTATTTTGTTTTCTTGATTCATTGTTAGTTAAAAGTGTAACTTTGTGTTTACAAAGACTGTTTAACATGCTAGTGAAACGTAAACGAGGAGCAAACATCAGACAATGAGGGTACGTTAATGCGGTAGATTGCTGTGAAATGGTACATATTAAATTATTTTCCTTATTTTTTTAGTGATACAAGCTATTTTTTTAGCCATTAACATTATAATGGGTTAATATTTTATATGCAATTATAATAAAATATGTTAATACTATAGACCTCTTGTATTGTACAATAAATATTTAATCGAAAATGTGTTACAATACAACATACAGATGCAAAATATGTTAAGTCCACATCACAGATGCAAATTGTGCTATGTCAAAACGTTTTTCCAATTTTATAATTTTTCTAATTGATTATGATTTGTATGGAAATGGATATCCCTTCACCTTGACATACGCACACATTGTAAAAAAAATATTTACAACTCTAACATCATTTCTTTGTCTGTCACAGTTTTTCGTTATTTCCCATAACTTTTTTAGCAAGGACATAACACTGTTTGCAAATGGACTACTCAATTGCGGGTGTGCTGAAATTGTTACCTATCTACAGCCGAACTAATATCTCCCTTAGTTAAATGGTGCAGTTTGTAGTAGCAAGGAACAATTCTTTAAAAAAAATTATAGTATACAAAACTATAATACAACCATACCAAAACTATACTAATAAAATCTTCCACAAAGCCAGTTTTATATTGGGTTTCATTTTCTGGGCTAGAAGTCATCCGTCTTGAATAACTCCCGGACGAATTTTGGTTAGCTAGCATTAGACATTTGCCTGTCTGCTAGATGGCTATTCGGGCATCTACTTATCTAGTAATTAATTGCCTTACTGCGATTTTTATCAAGTTTTAAATACTTTTACTATATTTGTACGTAGAATATAAATTCCATTATTATATCTCAGTGACAATTTGTCAAAACTTTAGTTATAATAGTTAATAATGTTGTTTCTGCAGGATTACTACTCATGAAGACGGGATAATATGACAGATCCTGAAACGTCGTGAAAAGTTTGTCTTAATAAATCTACAGTGTTCATTCGTGTCGTCACCGATATGTCGTCTAGTCTATTGTCAGCGACGTCATCGTTGTTACCCTGCCTTGTGTCCAATACTGTTTTCGACTCAGTATTGTTTGTGCTGTCTTTACCGTGATATCCTGAGTTTTACAGATCATTTTGTTTTTGTTTCGACTTTTCTTTTTGGTTGCTTATTTTATTTTAATTTTTCTTTGGTAATTCCTTACAGGATCTTTCACGATCTGTTGTTTTGGTTTACTAGACTTATTTTCTCGTTTTTTTTTTTCCGTTTGTTTTTTCTTTGTCTCATACTAAGATTTCTGGGTCGACATAATATTTCCACGGCATATGTCCACAACGGTACAGTAAGATATTTAGTAACAAAAATCTGTAAAGTTGCTGTATTTATTCTCAGTTACGTGTGCTTTCAAAAGACCTAATTGTAAAGTCATAAATTATATAAAATACTAACAATTTATCATGATATTTTTATATGTTGTCATTGATTTCAATCCAGAACTCGTATCGCCTGAACACGACTTTCCAGGCAACTACGTAACGGTAGCCAGTATATACAAAATTTGAAGAAAAAACTTTTAAGCTGAAATCCCAGAATATAATACATACAATAGCATCTGTCTTGTGAAGTTTTTTTTCAAGGTTTGGAAGGAATTGTTTCTCGCACAACTACACCCTACATGCGAAATCAAATTCCAGACACACCAGGAGAAGTGTAACAAAATAGGCAGCCTTTTCTCATTTCTTACGTATCTAAGTGCATGTTAACAACTACTATCATTGGCAAAAGCTTCCTTGTTATACACACGTCTCACTTCATTACTTGTGCTAAGCTTATTTTCAAATAACTACGCGGATATTATTTAAAATACTCACATTACAACGCTCTTTACCGCTCTCTCGTAATGATAAATAATTGGCAAGCTAGGGAAATTATTAGCAGCATATTAATATTACAATCTTTCTTCGTCTTACAACAATTTTTATCTGTGTTCATTTCATGAGGTAGGCTGCACTTACTTCACCTAGCATACCTATGAAGCAAGGCATACTACGTGTGACTGCGCTGTTCAAATATATCTCGCAGTACTTATTAACAAGCAAACATTTTAGAGTCCAGTATTTGAAACATAAAGACTATGAGGGACAGGAAGCGGAGGAAGTGGCAAAACATTACGATACTTGAAGTACTAACAAAAATATACTCAACGAAAACCAATGGTTTACATTTACAATCTGTCTATATTACCTAAAAAAAAGTGAAGTTTGCACAATTATCGAGGCATGCCGAACTTAAATAATCAGAGACGTATACGTATGAGATACAATAATGAACTTAATTTTACATATGGAAGCTAATGGCAGTCTGTTATTCGAGAAAATGTAAATAAATTCAATAATAACAATTCAGTGTTTAGCCTTGTGGTAGTGAGGGCATTAAGCATTTGTGCTTTCGTTAATATGTATTTATTTGAAACCAGTAGCTAACAATAGTTTATTTCATTCACTGTAAAAAAAGTACGTAATTTTACTCCACAAGTGTAACGGAATATTCCCGAACCTTGTAATGAAAACCAACTTTCCTGTACATTGCGGAAAAATTACGGCACAGTGCAGAATAATTCGCTTACGTTGCTCATAAATTTCAGTACGCGGTAAAGGAAATCTACGGATATCAGTTGCACAGATGTCTCTGCACATGACTAACTGATGGCACTACGAATTAAATGCTTTAAACATTCACATTGTGTAAAATAATAGTGGTTTGCTTATATCTACTAATGTTATTGAGATTAGAAAAAATTGTTATATTACAATGAAATATACTATTTTTTTAAGAATTTAATATTATTCATCGTATTTTGACATCGTGGTTGTGGCACGTCCGGGTTAGTTAAGGCTACTTACGGAACCGGCGAAATTATTACGTTTCTGTAACCTTGAATGCTATGTTGGTGCAAGGTTGAAACACCTGTGCAGTAAATTTCCTTTACATGTAACTGTAATTTGCTTCCATTATATGTAACGGAATTTTACTTCAAAAATTTTTTTCAGTGTTTTTTTAATCATAAAAATTATGCAAAATTTGTTTACATTCTCGTGATTATCCTTGGACAATACACAGTGAACATGTTCAACTTTATTTGGAATGGAAATTATTTTTAACTATCACTTAATGCTGCCTATACTTAAAATAAATATGCTGTCTGAAAAAAAGCAAGCGTTTCATCGGTACGCCATGTCTGTTATTTTTGGCGTGAAAGACTTATCGTATCACTGAAATCGGATAAAACAAAATCAATTGCCGAGTATTCTACACTATCCAAGTTTCACCAACGTTACATCGTCATTATGATGGATAGTAAGAATTATATCAATATTCGAAAGAAAGTAAGGAAAATTAGATTACTTCAAAGCACAAAACTTTGGAAGAGCGGTAAGTCAATTTCCACACATCATTCTTATCCGAGATGATATCTAATTAATATTTTGTCATATATAATAATAATAATTACTATTATAATAATATAAAACGAAAATTAAAATTATTTTTGATATCTTAAGACACTTTAGCGGCAAATAAATGGGATTTTTAATTTACTGTGCACGGTTATAAAATTCCTGCTTGAAATTACGAAAAATATCAGTTTACATAGTCAAAAAGTAATTGTAAAATCCCTGATTTTTCGTTTTTATCCAATAACGAATAAATCAGCTATTCCGCGATTTTGTTCGAGCAAATCCCGCAAACCCATTATTTAGACTAATAAAATTAGTCTTGCGAACAGTGCGTAGTAACGAAGACAAAGTGAAAATTGCTCTGAATGAATGACAATATTGACCAGAAATATAAATATTTACATTCGGATTATCAGCAAATAAAGATGAAATGTTCATAAACTAATACTATATTAAATACATCATAGTATTGACGTAATAATGTCACAGCATTCTGCGTACTGTTTACTGTGTCAGGAGATACACGCATGCCGGAGAAATGAACAAACAGCGTTGCAGCCAGAGTTTATTCAATGGGCCGATTTAATACCACTTCCTTCTATTTGCATCCACGGAGCGCTGCGCATGCGTATTGCTTAAATACACACCATAAGAACAATTTTGTAGCAGTTGTTTCCTGACAAATTATTTTGTGCTAAACACACACAATTATTCCTCGGTGACGTCAATGTTTTAATGGCAACAAGAAACTGGTTTTGAGGCATGCACGAACATTATTGACGAGGTTAATACTAACTCAACATTTAATGGCTGCCAAAAATATTTGTACTATGCACCTACTAGTTTGTTTCTTCGACTGAGTAGGCGCGCGTACTGAAAAGTCCTTTGGTAGACGCAGATTTGAAGCCATTTTGCATCAACTTTATACCCATCTCGTGACCTATTTCACCCCTGTGTGCGCGTATTTATTGAACGTCAGTGCAAAACGAAGCAAAACAGGTACAAATGTTTGCATACGCCCACAAGTTAGCGGTATTTGATAGGCCCCTATATTAGCATCCTGACTGGCATAGAAGCACCTGCCACATGCCAGAAACATAACTCTGAATCTCTCAGCTGAAGTCTGGGTGGTTCTCTGTACTACGGCATAGAACAAATAATAATGCAAACGTGAAGCTTTAACAATCTTGAGCAAGCGCTATGTTCGAAGTGGTAAGAAAAATGACAGATAAATGGGAGGTGAGTGGAGTTAGTCCTTTCACATTTTCCCCGAGTACAATCATTGTTCATGAAAATCGTAACCGCTACTGTACAAATCTATACGCTGACACCAGTAAATGCACTGCTCTTTCATGTTCATGATTCTTAATGGTTGCTGTTGGCAAACAATTTTTTTTAAATTTATTGGTACTTTTACCGTGTACGTTTAGAAATTCTCAGATTTTCTAATGTGAAAATTATTAAAAAGTTAATTATGTGTACGCTAAGGACAAAAATCGCTAACTTTACAAAGCCCTAAAGGAAAACTGAAATTAGTCAAAGGGTTTAACTTTTATCACTGACTGCAAAACTATTAAACACACATATAGTATATTTTGTTAACGGCGCCTCTTAGCATAAGGCCATACCGACGCCTGTCCCCCATCGGCGTGGGAAGAGATCACGTTCATCCACGCAGTGGACTTCAGCTAACAGATAGTTGAGACCATTGAACCCCTTGGTGGAGCACTGAACTGCGCCCTCCGAGCACTTTCCATTGGAGTAGCCGTGGCTAGCGAGTTAGCCCAAGGCCACCCATCTCGGGATCTCGCCCACCAAATGGGCGGGACGACTGACATACTGAGCCCAGCCACCTCTCTCTCTCTCTCTCTCTCTCTCTCACACACACACAAACCTACACACACAGACGTAGAAGCGCACGCACACACACGCACACACACGCACACACACACACACACACACACTCCTACTGGCTCTGTCAGATGGCAACTGTGAAGGAATCTGCAACGACATAGAATACAGCTGGGAACTGTCCCAGCATTCGCCTGGGGAGATTTCTGACAACATTAGATACCCGCAGTTGGTAGTAATACGACAGAATGTTATTAGCTAGTCAGTAGCTACATGCAAACAAATCTCAATGGGAGCAGACGAATAGGGACCAATAACAAGTCCGCATCTAGAATCTAGCGTATGGAATAACTAGAGACCCGTAAAATTCATGTACTCATTTCAGGGGTCGTTAGATTTTCAACTTCTATTCATGCACATTACTTTTATTACTTTGCCACTGTTTATGAAATTCGTCATTAAGATCTGAAGACCAATAGAAAACCCGTATGAAAACACCTACGGACTCCTACACTAACTCATCGGGAGTACACCAGGGGACCGATTAAATATCACCACTTGTGTTTTGCACCGACGCAGCGCAACGCAAGGAATATCTGCTCTGCAGCTGCACCTCTAGTCACAGTTGGAATTATATATACTCGATAATGCAAGACGCAAGGGGCGAAGCCTATTTTGGCTCGGCGCAATTGCTTCCCCTCTCCAATTTACAGAAGCCAATCAGAAAATTTGTAACATAGTTCTCACTGCCACTTGGATGGCAGATTAGCTGTCTGTCAACCGGTGATCTTACATGTAGATATAGCTTCCATGTGGCAGTGAACAATTTTTCGCGGTAAATGCAATGTTTTGGTTATATTTTTCGTAACCTCAAAATGTGTAGCCTTCTCATGCTTATACAAGGATGTAAGAAGTGTAGGTTCATATCAAGCTATGAAGGAAAATTGTCACAAAGTTTTCGTTATAAACGCATATGTCGTAGTTGTGTTTTGAAGTGTGATAAATAAATTTCCATAATGTCGTTATTCTTTCAGTGTAGTGGATGCGTGTGCTCATTTTTGTTGAACAAGACTGTACGTGAATAATTAAGTGCTATTAAGTGCTTAAGTGCTATATTTACGGAGAACATCATTTTTGTAACACAATCGAAATACATCAGAGTGGTTTTTTTTTTACCAAAACATCGTCTGTAACCAGCTTTTACATAATTAATGTTACAAACGGAAAATAGAGGGCCTAAAGTGATGGACGTGTCACGCTATTTGAGTAAAAATTATGTGTATGTTTTATATTGCTACTGGTATTAGTTTTAGTGATCGAGTTTTGAATTTCACGTAAGATTGTAACTCGTATGGCATGATGTATACGACTTTATGAGCTGTGAGTGCACCGCCTGATGGGCTAAGCACGTGACTTTCATCTTTCAGAGTCGTAAATCATCAAATCGTGATACGTAAATTATTTTTAAATTCAATGCTAATATGTAGTGAATACGCGTGGCTTACGTACAAGTACACTTCAATAGATTTAATTAGGCCTAGATGATTGCAATTTCAATGTTCACCTGAGGTAAGCTTAGGTGGGATTTGTGAAGACAGCAACAATAGTCTCACGAAAGAATTCAAACAAAAATTTCAGTCCTCCCATTTTTTGAAATAAAGAGAATCACAACAGAAACACACTTAAATAAAGCACGTGTCATGAGGAAAGTAAACAAGTCGGCGAGAAAGATGTGATGTTGAAATACCCCACTCATGCAAGGAAAATAGGTAATTTCACTCTTCTCAGCAATTAGCAAAACAGGTACTTGTAACACATTTTCACTATATATTTACGTCATCATTAATTGCCTGAATGGTTTTAAGGGTACTAATAACGTCGCCAGTTGCCCAATTCTTATTTTATCGTCGTGTGCCACGCAAGATTGCCCTCAAAACATATTCCGCAAATAGAATAGTGAATCCTTGCTTATTTTTATTTGTTTATTTAGTAAAAAGGAATTTCAGTTTCGTATTTTTACATACTGTATTTTGTGACTATTAATAGAAGAACAGGTCTGGACACTCGCCTGGAAACTTGACCTCCTTGTTATTTGGCTGCAGTTCACCAGGTTACCGAAAATGTTCTGCTTTATTGGCGCTGCAGTCAGGGCGGTCGGGCTCAAACTCCGCCCACTTCCCTCCCACAAAGATAAACAATTATCAAAACATATTATTTTAATAATTTTATGAAATACTTCCTTCGCTCACTATCCTAAAGCACGGCTCCAGCAATCTTTATTTACTGTATAATGTAAACACTGGAAAAAAGTAGGCGGATATTGAGCCCGACAGCCCTAACTGCAGCAACAAAGACACAAAAGACTCTCGATAACTTGGTGAACTGCAGCCAAACAACAAGGGGGTCAAGCAAAATACATTGGTAGATAGACGAGTGTCCAGACCTATACTTCTACGACCGTGATTAGGAGCTAATAAGTGAACACAAAAATGTAAACAATTAACGTTCACAGAACATTGGATACAGATAAAGATATCAAACTTTAATGTTAATTCGCTGTAACACACGAAATTTGAACAATGCGCATGCGCGAAGGGCGCAGATCGACCTGCGTCGAGCCATTTGTTGGGCGCTGATTTTCTAGCATTTTGCGCCTGTCACGTGACCAGTTGCACCTGCATGTGTGTATATTTCATACCAAAATGCAACACAGGTGCAAATTTTGCGCTGTACCTCTCAATAGCGATATTCAGTCGGCTCCTTCGCCTTTCATTGGAGTAGAAGCCAATTAACATGTTGCGAAGGACAGAGTTTACTCACGACTGTTCAGACGGCAGATCGTTTAACCAGCAAAATTTTCGAGTCTCTACCAATAACCAAAGGCATACGTATTTCGTGGATTCATCTAGTACCGCAGCCTTTATTTCTCAGTCCTATAAACACACTGGCCACAGGCGATTATACATAGGCTTATAATTGTACAGGTTGGTAGCAAGTGAAATCCCCACGAATTATTTCCTTTTTAACAAATGACTTGCAGTCGTCGAAGGTGTGTTGATACCAGGACCACTGTCATCCAATTACAGAAACGACAGTGATGTATACGTTGTTGACGTCCAACCAGAACAAGAATAAATCCGTGGAAAAGTTGTGACTATCCCAATGATTAGAGACACTGGTAAATCGCGGGAAAAATTGATTGTTTGCTAGGCTCCAACATGCTTTGTACAACACTGAATGTTTTGCACCTATATTAGCTATCGTTTACATGAAGCATTGTGTCCCTCTTCAACAAATCCAATTAGAACTGTACAGTTTGAACACGGAACGTGTGTGATTTGCTAGAAAACTGTTGACACGTGTCACGATTGAGATACTACACTTTATTGGAGACAATGTTAAATATTTTCGCGATTTTCCAGTGTCTCTATCAATAGAATATTGAAGAATCAACCCTCTAACTGACCAACGTGATATTTTTCTTTAGTGCACCTATGTAGTGTGTGGTTACACACTCTACTGAAGATGTAATCCGGGCTCGAATCGTCTCTTATTGTATCGTTACGTTGTTCTCTCATTATGGGCGAGTGAGTGAAAAGATTTTGGTCAACACTTAACATCTAGGTCCTTTGCACTGGCGAGGGATATGGTGCGAGTATGAATCAGCGCCGGAATGAAGGGGCGAGGGAAATGGGAGATACCGGAGAAATCCCACCGACCAGCGGCATCGTCCGGTGTGATTCTCACATGCAAAAATCCGGGGACCGACCCAGCCATGATACGAACTCGAATTGCATGGGTGGGGGGACGAGTGGTGCTCTAGCCACTAAGGTAACCGCAGCCACCCCCCCTCCCCTCGGGCCATCATTATGGAAAAAGTCAAATGTAGTACATGAAACCAAGTGTTCTATACAGGAATGATAGAGATTATTGCCGCCCTAGCAAAAATAATGACATATTTAATATCATCCTGAAATGTTTTGACGTGTCGTAATAGATTGAAAGCATTTCTTGCATCTAAATGAAAATATAATAACAATGATTTGTAAGATATTTAGGCATATAAATAAAAATAATAATTTTGGGGGTGGTGGTAATTTCTGAAGATCGACATAAGACTAAGGTAGTGTAAATGTAACAGCTTAATGGATATTTAAATTTATAAATATATATAATGGCCAATCATATAAAATTTCTTGCTGGCGAGTACTGTGTTCCCTTTACGAAGTGCAACAATGTAAAGCAGATAATGAGCAACACAGCAGAGAAATTGTGATTAGGCTGCTCGATGCTCGCTGGCCTGGCATCTCACTTGAACCTTGACGCAGTTGGTAACTAATGAAAGTGCACAGAGCCGGAGTCATAAGAGCGGTATTAATCAAGGGTCTGAAGCGCGGAAAACAGGGTCTCGTGAGGGCTGTTGCTTACTGCCGACTGCACGAACAAGCCATCGGTCAAGATAAGCACTTGCGCTGCCAACCCCTTGCCGGATGTTATACGCCTACAAGCTGACGTCACGCCATAGCTGACGCCATCCATCCCAGAAGTATACCATGAAGTTCAACTGTGCTGAATGTCCTGGAGAACATTTCCTACCAAAACTGCGTTTACTGAATAAAGTCAGGGATGATGTGGGCTTATCCCGGAGGATTTCTTGTTCGTTTAATATGTTGAGTTTACATTAATAAACTTATTTATTTAATAGTTGCCACTAACAGAAATATTATTGATTCTCATTTACGTACTACTTATAATATTTATCCCAACTATTCTACTTATTAATACATACTATTTTATTTTTAATAGAAATATTACGTAGCATTTGCCATAAGTACATACAGATGCTGCGGCCAAAGAGAATACCGAAGGATATTATTAAGATTCTGTACGCTACACATTTACCAAATTTCGAAGTGTTTATTGTCCTACATTACTAAGCAAACCTGATAATTGTTTATTATAAATCAATGCTATAACGAATGCTGTGGTTTACCATATTTTAATAATTTATCAGAACAGGTTCTGTACTACACTACAGAAAATACAGATGTAAGTCGATCATAACGTTGCTTGTTAATACGCTGTAAAATTTTATGAGACTAGTTTTGGGAAAATATGCAATGTATGAAAAGAGAAGTGCTGTGCAAGGGAAAAACTACGGTGTAAAGGAAACAGTGCAATGTATGAAAACAGAGCAGTGGGTTCTAATTTCTAAAGTTAATTTTTTATTATTATTATAAGGGCTTGACGTCGAGAAAATTTCAACATGTTGATACTTCAAATTTCTTTTTAAACGTAACGTGCAAGAGTAAATGCATCATGTTTATAGATGATGGTTAGAGGCACGATTATTTAGCGTATTGATTCTAGATCAGGTGTAACGTATACTTCACTCCTCCTTCTGTGATTAGACGAGAGCAGCTATAACACACATTTGACGACTGCAAGCCAGTTATAACAAGTCGTGGGGATATCACGTGCTACACGTTTATACTGTTAAAAGCCAATGTATATTCGACTTTAGCCGGTACACGCATAGAACTGAGAAGTCTAGACTGTTGCCAGATGAATACGCGAAATACTCGGGCCTCTAATGATGGAATATCACGAAAATTTTTTGTGCCAACATACCCTTGAAAACACTGTAGTTTTTTGTGAAATGTATAACTGGCTGCTGTACGTCTGACACAACGTAGCTGTCTGCAAACCAATAATAAGCATCAAATATTACAATAGTCGGATTCTTATTGGCTTGGTCAAATATGTAACAGCTCCACGTACAAGTTACAGCCAGTAACCCTGTCATAAGCTAAACGTGCGTTGAAACCCAGCAAACAGTCAAGTTTTCCTGTGATAAACCATAATCTCTAATCATGTTATACTAGCAACAAGTACGAAGGTAAGAAATTACATGGTATTTGACTCAGAATACAACCAGTTAATTCAGATGAAACAAGTACCAAGTTCGGGGATGGTAAAAGTACAGTCATCTTGAGTACCCATGACTGTATTTGAACTAACACTGCAATATATACGTGATGAATGAGTTATTTATCAGTATAAGGTTTTGAAATTTGAAGTAACTTTCTTTATTTAACTATTTATTTACATTGATATGATTTCGCAGACCTACTAAACATCTTGTATAAATGCACCTTGTGTGTCATTCATAATACGAATTTTCTGACTTAGTTTTAAAGTTACTGTGTGACTACTTGTATAGTACTTACAAGTCCATTTAACTTACACGCAAATTTTACACAAGTGGTACACTGTAAAAATATTTGTATTCCATACAAAAATATACTTTGTATTTTAACATGCGTGCAAAGGAATCTCTTGTAAATTTTTTGCTTGTTAACTTACAAGAGACTTCTTTGTAATGTTTCTGTAGAAAAATTGGTATTCTTCAGATCTTTTATCGATAAATAAGTGTTGTGAACATTCATGCATAAATGCTGTGCTGATCTTTGTTTTATATGAAAACGTTTACACTATTTATGTTCGTTTATTAAATCATTTAACATCTTAAGTACACTCTAAAAATATGTAAAATTTACAGAAATTTTATATGTTAACTTACGAATTCTGTATAGGTAAAAATATTTTCTTTGGAAAGTAATTAAAGCATTTTTTGTGGTTGTACAAACTTTGGTAAATGTACAAAATTTGTCCTTGTGAAATTGTTTTTGTATAAATTTACAAGGAATTTCTTTATAAAAAACTTAAGAAAAATTTACAGTCTACGAAAATCACAGGTTCCCGGAAAGTACATAGTTGTCAAAAATCACATAATTTGGGAAGCACTTTCGAAAAAAAGAAAATTTAAATATTAATTGCATGCTTCAAAATTGAAATTAAAGAAGTGTATCAGTGAAATGTACACTGAGAGTAAACAAATATAAAATACCATGCAGCATGGACGTCAAGGCGGTCTATGGGTATGATGCGTAGTGTCTAAGGATGGGGATGCGGTTTCAAATCAAATTATTTCTACGAAATTTTTTCTTATTTTTCAAATTAATTTCATTTTAAATATATTCAGTCAAAAGTTACTTTATAAATAAGTGTGGTATACATATTGAAGTAAAACATATATTTAAAATTTAATTTTTTCCTTATTATAAGTGCATACACTATTGTAGAACATAGGCAAAGGCGTATGTCCGCAAACCAATAAATTCTAACTGTAAACTTCCATTACAACCAACATTTTAAAACCTCATTGTATATTGTATTTTAGTACAAAGTACAAGGACTGCCATTGTAGTTTTACAAGGCATTTATTTGGCGACTGTGTTTTCAAGGATTTTATTTGTATAAGTACAAAGTAATTATAGTGTAGGAAACCAACGTTATTCAGAAGCTCAACATATTTTTTTTTAGTAGGGAAACACAACGATCTCCGTTTATTAAATTACTAATGATTTAATGCGCACAATTAACAATTCTGTATGCGATCACTGGGAGCAGTTAGGATCTCCAGCTGTGCCGCATCTATTGTCCGCAATCAAAGAACAAGACTTCCGAGAGGGCAGATACTCGGACGTTGAATAAAATACATAATTTTTACAGTACACTAAATAACCATAGAAATGTTAAACATATATAAGCAGTCGTTGAGACTATAGAAAACCTTGCGAGCGATACCGCAGGATGTTAACAATTACATGGACTTCAGTTTTTCTTTATTTCTGGCCGTATTTTGACGAACCTCGTCCAAACATTGTGTGCCGAAAACGTTCGATTAACCACAGACGAGTTACAGAGTTTCAAATCATGCCACACGTCTAGTGTTGGTTTGCTATTGTAAGTTTGCTTTCTGCAGTCAACGTTTAGTGCGCGAAAAATTCAAATGGATCATTCTCGAAGCATCCGTTCACGACCCACCAGTTTCAAATCATCGCGCTTCAAAGAGCGGTAAACTGAAGAATTCAAAGGGCGTGTACTGGACAAACTGCCCTTCCTACACGCGTAGTCCTAGTTGACACAAGCTGGTTTGGGGTTTCATTCACGTTTCATTTGCGTCCGAGTTGCGCAAACAGCGAATATTAACGTTAGCTTACGAGCCGGGAGTGATGGATCACAAGCAGAGAATTATATGCATGCCAAATTCACAACGTCCCGCAAATTACGATGTATATATGACAGTTGTCATGCAGCATTTCAGGAAAATTTACCAAAGTTCCAAAAATTCTTAAATTATAATAACCAATGAGAGAAAAATAACTTTAGATGTATAGCAATTAATCAGTTCCTCAAATGATACTCACTACGTTAAAAAATTTTACATAATTAATTTCTTAAATACGTACATGGTTTTTGTGCTTTCCAAGAGTATTGTTAATGCAGTGAAACAGCGCCAAAAACGTTTCCGTTTAATAAGATTGTATAAAGGCGACTCTTATCTGAACGAGAAAATTACCGAACATCGTACCGTGCACAACTCATACTTACGAAAATTGTGATATTCAAAAGAATGACCAATTGAGGTTGGGGAGTGGTAAAACGCTCGTCTTGCATTTCCCGAGGACCGTTGTTCGATTTCCAGCCATTTAGTTTTTGGTTAGCCAGAGTTTCCCGAAATAACTCGAGGCGAATGCTGAGGTAGTTACAAAATGCAGATCCTGGCATATTTCCTTCCCATCGCTAACGTATACCTCTATCAAGTATGTGAAGCTTCACGAGAGCGTTTATAAGAGCCAACATAAAACTTTGTCGTTGTAATACAGTAGGTCAGTATCATTTCACACGTTTCAGAAGGTTAAGAGAAGTTCTCTAGGGGAAGTTGGCACCAGTTGAGAGCTACCAAGAGTCGGTCTCAGAGCCTACGGCCGATCGCAGTCTTTACAGCACAACAGTACGAGAATTATATCTGTGACAGTGTGTTATTACTGCAGCTTTGACAAGCCAAATGATTGAACTACAGACACTAGGGTGAATTTTTCTTCTTTGTCTTCAGGATACTGTGTGCCAATGTCGTAGAAATGTAATTTGTTAGCCATTTTGTCTTTTTTACTCTCTAATTACATACGATAGGACTAAAGTAAAAATTTGTGTCTGTAGGTATGAGTTAAGTTATTTGGAGAGATACTATGCTTCCAGAACAGTTATTCACAGACAATTATAAGCGCAAACATTGATTTTACAGAAAAAAATCTTGCTTGTCACTTATACGGACGCGCCAGCACAACTTGCTACGCTGGTGAATGGCCAGGCGTCTAAAGAAATAAGAACAGCGGAAAAAAAAGGACGAGCAGAGCGAGCCCCGAAGAGAGAATGGAAGAATTTTCAGGAGAAAGGGGTCATGTAGCGCCCTAGCAAATGCATTTCGGGCGGATAGTCAAAAGTTCGATTGGTACGAAAAATTTAAGCGCGATGGTTTTAATTGATATGTCTCCTTTAGACTTTAAAATACAGAAATTATACGAAAATAATAAATTAAAATTCTAGAACTCTTACGAAGATGTGGCACAGAGATTTACTGTAACTGAGGGAGAACTGTTAGCTATATAATAAGGGAACGGACATATTTGTAAACAAATTTTCGCCTCAGCTTGTTTCAGTGCCTTACTTGAAATTCTGCATCTCTGTTTCATAATTATTGGCGAAGTGTAGTTTGTGTATTGTTGTCTCTCTTTTGACTGTTCCAGTGAAAATACGGCTACTGGGACACCACGCGTCAGGGATTTTATATTTGACCATGATTCAGAACTGCAGATGTTCACGTAATGCAATGAAACAAGCGGATGCAAAAATATTTTCGCTCAAATAATAAGAATAAACATTCCACCACATGTATGACAATAAAATATATACGTTCCAATCTTACTATCGGCCGTATTTACACCCTATTTATAAATACAAAGAAAAAATATTGCAATTCAATAATATTTCTAGTATTCTTAAATCTATTAATCTAACACACGTGTTTTCAACATACGTGAAGTCAAATTAAGTTATTATTATTGAATGAGTGTTATTTATGTAACTTACTAAACATCATGCAAAAGTTACTGCGTTTTAGTACTTAGTACAGTTCGCGTGCATCTTAACTGGTATTTGATAGTTCCCAGTTATTAATCGCGAAAACACCAATTAATATGTGCAATCTTACATGTGGCTGTCATTTTCCTCTTAAAATGAAGCGCTTTTAGTGATCTTACTAATTAAAAACGATTTTTCTATTTATTTTATTTTCTTTTAAATTTCAAACAGGAACAAAACTAGACCAAAAATATTGCACATCTTATTGCCGTGGAAGAAGTCATTATTTCAGGGTTTGACGACAACATATATTTTGTGACGTTTTGGCGATGACCACGTTCAAAACAATTTTGACAGTACGAAGTTTAACGTTTTGTGGTACTAAATACAAACAAAAATAATAATTTAGTTCTTTTTAACGTGGGCTACGACATTTTCTCTTATTAATGCACTGAAGTCGTATAACATTTTACGTCATCAGGTGTTTAGCAATGTGATGTAGAAACTAAACATGATTATTTATTCCTGTTCATTACTGGATTTCAAATTATTTCTCAAGGCGTTTCCGAATTTACCATTTAATGTCTAAGATACGTTTAGCTGCTAGGCGGTTCAAGTGACTCTTTAAAAATATGAATTATTAAAACGTATATTCCCGGAATGAAAAATGTTACATTACAAGTTTATGATAATCATTATACCATTTCTTAAACTAACCTATGTCTACGCATTCAGGTTTACAAAAACGAAGTTTCAAGACTTGCGTGACAGCAAATATTGAACCAAAATAAACCTTACAGAAGAAAAGCCTTATGTAACAAAATGAACAAATTAGGTTTCTTACTACTAATTTCAGTCAGGGCAGTTTGTAAAGAATTAATGTGTATATTGGTATGGCATACGTTTGTAATCAAAGTCGCTGATTCTCAGAACAAATGGTTTAGTTAAAAGACGTAAAAATTTTGGTAAACTTAGTTACTGTGCGTCCCGACATTCGCAAATAAGTAACACGTGGCGCGGAAGTTTGTGACAGGAAGTAGGCGAATTCAAAGAAAATTGGTCAATGTCATTAATATTCTCCATTGCGAACATATTCGTTGACAGGATAAGCAGACTTTTAGTGTATATGTTGTGTGGATTCCACCGGCATGATGAGTTATTTAGTGATAGTTAATTTAGAGGAAATAAAAGCTAATATAAGTGAACTTCACGCCTCGTCCATAACGAGGACATGAGAGGCGACGTAACACAACTTTACACAATGACAGGAACTGGGGAAGAAAGTGGCCATTGCCTACGTTGAGGAACCATCCCAAAATTCGTCTGGAGCGATTTCGGGAAACCATGAAAAAACCGAAAACGGGATGTCAGGGGATCGAGCCCGTGTCTTCACGAATGTGATTCCGAATCGATACTGTTGCACCAACTCGCTCGGTAATAGTTTTCAATAGAGTATGAATGGATTAGACATATTACTATTTGCTTTACCGTGTTTAATAAGCTTTAATTTTAAGTTCTTTCTTGAAGCACGATACATCGCGTGGCTTACATAGGTCTTGACCATTTCGTCCATGTGCATGGTAGATATCTCAAACGGAGTTTTCCTCCAAACGTGAGGGACCACGGTGGCCGAGTGATCAGACCACTCGCCTCCCACCAAGTCGATCTGGGTTCGATTCCCGGCGGGGTCAATCCCGGATTTTCACATGTGGAAATCTTGCCGGACGATGCCATTGGTCGGTGGGTTTTCTCGGGGAACTCCAGTTTATCCTGCCCTTGTCATTCCGGTGCCGCTTCATACTCACCTCATGACACCCCTCCCCAGCGTTAAAGACACTCACTCCTCCAAACGTGTGATATGCCGCGATGGCGCGACACTGCAAAACGGAGCACAGTTCTCGTATACCTCTGTGCAATGCTTTTCTCTTGATATTTTCCAGCTAATCGGATTGACCTATTTGCAGAGACGTCCAGCAGGCACCGGGAAAAGCAAATATTTTACGTTGTCCGTGCCGGATCCAATTGCACTGAATCGCAATGAAAGTATTGATCAGTTCACAGTGGACAGACAAATTAAGTGACGCTCTCTAATAGGAATTGAACTTTTATTACTGTTGGCCATTGGAAAAGTTTGGGCTGGCTGGAAATGGAGCATAGTGAATACCTTAGATTCGTAAACCTTTACACACTCTATATTTATATTTACATGAGC
The DNA here is from genome assembly GCA_003012365.1 of Medauroidea extradentata. NCBI lineage: Eukaryota > Metazoa > Arthropoda > Insecta > Phasmatodea > Phasmatidae > Medauroidea > Medauroidea extradentata. The sequence goes on along the minus strand of PNEQ01066476.1, from coordinate 30,123 downwards.
TACAGACGTCGGTATGTACATATGTAGCTTGTATATGTATGTATTTAGCCTATGTATGTGTGTATGTGTGTACGAGATCGATAGACTTCCGACGCCGTTTGAACTATCCACATGTAACTTAGCACATATATGTTTTCTTTTTCATGGTGAAGTTTCGTATGCTATTTAGTTTACTCTAACTCGCCATTTCACCACTAGATGTCACTGCAGCGCATCAACTTCTATGCCTTCCAGCCGATCACCATGAAAATTGGTATACATATATATTTGAACACGGAGACTATTTTAGCGATATCCATTTTGCTATAAGTCGCCACAAGATGGTGCTGCAGCGCAATAGCTTCTTTGGTAGCTTCACCTCTGGCATATACGGCGTTGGTGGAAGGAGGGGTGGGGTGTTCGCAATTCGATATATATCCATTTTTATATAAAGACCCTACACTGTCATGACAATGTCTTCCTGATTCTGTAAGTTTTTTATAACACAATAGAAGAAACTTCAGCAAAAATTCCTTCAGGACATTGTCTTAAACTCTCGCGCATCAATACTAACTGTACAATAGTAAATTTATACAATAGAATAAATAGGGGACATTTTGGTGAGGTTTCGAGATGACATGAAGTGAAGATCAGCGGAGGAATGCAAGGACTGGATAAACAGGAGCATCGTGAGGATAACGGCTGGTCGACAGCAACATACATCACGTGTCCCACACGTGCTAATCAGGAGCAACCCCCATGGAAATCAAGCTCGGCTTCTCGTGGTGGGGCGAGTGGTATGTCTATTAAACCACCGTTACCACTTGACCTCTGGGTCTTGATTAGTTTGTATGTACGTACACAAGAGGACAAGGTATGAACGAAAATAGTTATGTTGCGATTTTCTGTTTAGTTAAGAACTAAAATTTACAATCTGCTTTATCAATTAAAGTTTAACTGTTAATAAGCAGCTGCGGAGGACGATTTTGGCTTCTAGAATTGCCTGCCTCGATGGGATCCACAATTAACTCCTCACACAGGCTGGCAGAGTTCTCTTCTTCCTCTCATCCATTCCACACAAAATTTCCTTTCGTACTCTCGGGGCACTGTCATAAAACCAATCCTGTCTCCATCGTATGTCTGCTGAATTTTTAATTTCTAATCTGATTTTAAAATTAACATACGTGACACTGGTATTGATACAATTTGAGTATGATATTTCAATATTTAATAAAAAGTAAAATTGAATCATATCCCTACGACGGTTATAAGTATACATATAAGCTTTCGAAAGTGTATTTAGTGGACTCATTCCACGATTTAACGTACTATGTGTGATGAAATCAACAAATTTTATAACGTTGCTTGTTTGTAAATTTTATATTACTTACATTTTCCTTTGAGTTTTTCACATAATCCACCACTCCGTGAAACAGGAGAGTATCGCGCAACTTCAATTTTTTAAAAGACGAATACTGCCTGAATTAAATGTATTTTGTAAATATAATTAATAATGTTTACCTATTTTTGACTTCTATGAACTGTAAAAATGATAATTTATGTTAATGTACACAACTAATTAAAAATATGCTTTGGGATACAATGTCAGCTCGAGAAGTAGCAAACAAGTTTAAATATATTTTGATGCCATCTTACTCAATATCTACAATGCATAATATTTTAGCTATGGATAGATTTACACAAGAAACTTTACTCCCAGTGATAGTTAAACGTCTCGAAAAAAACAATCTGTGAAGTTCTTATGTAATATTAAGGAAAATAATTTTGCCTAAAAGCATCGGAAAGCGATAGTCAGTGTCAATTTTCACACGAGTGACTTGATTTGCTCAAATATATTCTGTTCTTCTAAACGCAGCTCCATGGAAAGGAAATGTAGCAACGAACAAAAATATAACGTTCACAATTTTTAACAGAGAATGAGATGTCAAGCTTGCTGTTTTTTATACAAACACTGATTAAATCAATGTTTTATCAGGTAGTGCTTTACGAACTAAGTATCCAGTATTCTTTAGTGAAAAATTATTGATAGAGACATTCAAAATTGACATTATCCTTCTGCAGACTAATCTTCACTTTCCTAAACATAATAGAGCATAATATGCTATTCAATTGGCCACGAACTTTTATGTGTTGTCGTTTACGTGTGTTACGTATTTACAGAGATTGGCCTCTCTACCGTGTAAGCATTCTCCGCAGCAAGTCACGATAATATCGACAAGCGGGAGACGTCGAACGAGCCTATAGTCACAGTCACTTGGAGTCTTGTCATTTGTCAGAAAATAACGCGAATTTTACATGTTTCTACTTATTGAATGACAGAAAATATATACGAAACAATTCAAGGTGCGTATTTACATTTATTTGTAGAAATAATTGAAGTAGTATATTTCAGTAAGATTAAATAAATTAATTCTTACTTTTAAATTTTATCGTAAACTATACTGTGGACTATAAGTAGACATCAAGGCAAAGTAGTGAAGCCGTTTTGGATTTACCAGTTTTTCCTAATATTTGTTGTTTCAGTTTCATTTATAAAAAATTAACTTCGTTATAGCACTAAATATGTAGGCCTACTGATAGTGTTTCCGACGACACCAGATATTGTAAGCTAGTTTTGTTATTGTATGTGAAACCGTCTACAGTAATTACTACCCTACTCTGGACTTTTCTATAGGCTAGGCTACTAAAAGCATTTCATCAACACTAACTGTAAATAAACCACAGAGTGTTACTCTGAGTTTCAACTTTCCCAGAATTTTTAAATTATGAAATTTCAAATAATTTTTTTTCTTAAAGTTGGTAAATTTAAGTGGATAGTTGTTCTTGCTTAACAGTGACAGAACACTTCAACGGAAAATATTTTATGATTTTACATTAGAGTTTGTGAACTGTTCAATAATTTATTAACTTTTACGTATTAATTACATTGGTATTTAGGCTTTAGAACTTCAGTCCTATAACAATTTTACCAGCCAAATAATTTTCTTTCAACTAAAATTTATGTAACGTCATTACGCGAACTCCAGTAAACTAATTAGGCGAATCGTTACGCAGCTTTAAATTTTTCTGTAAATAAACTACCGAAAAAAAATATATGCACTTAAATGACCTAACTACATAATACAAATAGTATTCATTTTTCATTCCCGGTTTATACAGCACTTTCATGCATGCACCGTACAAAATGAATAATAGATAAATACTAAGGCATACGCATCACAATCAAACAAATTCAACATATAACGCATTTATTTAGTAATTTAATTGGAAGACAGTTTCTTTCAAAACACTTTATTTAGAATATCAAACATTACGTAAATACAATTTTAACGATAATGTGAGAATTTCTAAATAATATTTAAAGGAAAAACATTTGAATGTATGAACAGTTTTAGTTTATAAATTTCTGGGACAAAACTTCCTTAAGTTGAAGCACAAATACTGTTTTACGGAAATAACATTCGTCGCAGATAATATGATGGCCACAGAATTTTCTGAATTACTAGAAGTTTTATTGTAACAATTATGGGTGCTTGATTAAGTTATATTAATACGGTTTTGTTCGGGATGGTTTTTTGGAATTTTCTTCACCAATTCATCAAAACATTTTTGTATAATATGCAATTATAATAATTGAAAACTGTCTGATTTGAATGTTATAGTGTCAAGATACATTAAAAAATTCCTACAACAAAAAATCCATTTTACATTTTGTTTTCATCTCTATAATTGAACAGTGAAGTACACGTGAACCATTGATTTTTGGAATTTGTAATAAAATCACACTTTTTCTGCATAACACGTACTTAAATATACACTACAGGAAATTTCCAGAGGGGTACAAAATTTCCGGAACTGAGTGTGTCAAGAAGTTAAGATATTTCACAAAATGAATTTGAACTAACAACAGGCCACATAAACGAGCAAATTTTGGAATTCTAATTACAGCACGAGAAGTCAAAGTGTCTCATGCCCGTCTTTTTTACTTCTCTCTGGCCTCTCTGTCCACTCATTTCCGTCGTTCCTCTTAATGAGTAAATTTTTTGTACTTTTTCTACATAAAAAAGTTATTACGCGTGTGGAAATTGTTGCATGAAATAACGTCCAACGTGGAACTCAGTTCAAAAATTGCTCCAGCTTTCAACACAATTAAGATACCAGCAGACCGTTATGCTGCTGCCATCTCTCGCAGTAATCTCGGACATACCTTTCTCGTTCAGAGCAACACATTTTTGTGTCGAGTGGAATTTCTGTTACGATGTTTCAAGGAAACTCTCCGAGGAAACACCAAGAAAATTCGTAGTGTCCCGTATTGATGTGTTTATACACATCTCGACCCTCTCTCTCTCTCTTTCTATATATATATATATATATACATGACTTTGAAGTACAGCAGAAAAAAACACTACTTACTGGCTACGATTTCGAGAAGACTTTGAATTATATGTAAACATGGAGAGCCAATAAAAGCAACCTATATTAAATTAAAACATAACCTACAATACATTCGGAAGGTTGAATGTTCCAACCTATACTATGGAACCTAAGTGTAATACAAGGGGCGTTCTAGAGCAGTTAGAATTCGCTAAAAAAAAAAAAAATAGTTTTAATGACGATACGTAACACTTTCTGGAAGTTTACATTATCGCATGACATGTGATCTATTCTGGCTTAAATATCAGTTTTGATTTGACGACACAATTTGAGATACCACTAACATTTCAACATAACGCAAGAAAAAAGTACGCCGTAAACCCATACGTTCTATAACAAAAACATGCTATAACAACTTCAGAAACATTTAAAATTTTAGCAATTTTAGAGTCAGTGAGCAAAGATGGCCGTAAAACATGGTAAGTACGAAACGGTGTAATAAATGAGGGTATATTATCTACATTTTCACGATTTTTTTAAAAGATAAATTGAATCTCATAATATAAATACGAAAATACTTTGGAAATCGTTAACGCTAGAAAAAAGATTTAATCGTACAAATTGTAAAGCTAAAATAAGTTATTACAACCCTATTACGTCGACGCTCTCACATTTATTAGTTAAGCCAGTGCACGAAGGAAACTTTCCACTGTTTACCGGTATTTTTGGTTAGCCTTGAAACAATGTCGATAAACAGTCAAAGGAAACAAGATAACCCGTATTTTTCACTCTAGCTTGGTACACCAGCGAAAATCCAACTTTCTAGGATATATAGAATAAGTATTAATATGCTTATTTTATGCTGGGATCAAAAAGTGTTACCTTGGTCTCAGAATTCATGTCTTACACGTTACAAAATGTTATGAAGTTTCTTTATTGAATACAATTTACAAGAATGCTTATCTCAAAACCTGTGAAATTCTCGTTGCTTTCTGGTAGAGACTTAAGCTGTTGCATAATGACTAGATTTATTTGCTTGGACATACTCCATTGCGAAATAAATGACTGCCAAAAGAAAACCAAAAATAAAGATAAGACAAGAAAACATAAATAAGCAAAGTATGCTTTAGTCATCAGGATGCATACAAAAACATGAAATTCCAAAACTGGAATCTCGTCAGATAAAACAAGGAACAAACAGAAAATAAAAGAAATAACAAAAAATAAATAAAAAATAGACCTTAGTTGACATGCGACACAATGATGAGAATTTCATGTTGTGTATGTATCCTGATGACTAAAACATACTCTGCTTATTTATGTTTTCTTGTCGTATTTTTATTTTTGGTTTTCTTTTGACAGTCATTTATTTCGCAATGGAGTATGTCCAAGCAAATAAATCCAGTCATGCACTCCCATTGCACAGTTCTTTCAAAGATTACTGTTGCATAATGTTTCGATACCTCCCATTGGCTTACAATTTTGTAGCCAGTCGTGGAGAACTCTTATGGCCTATACATGTAAATGGTCCAAAGTGCCGTGACAAATCAACAGTAAAGCGATAAATACGACAACGGCACAGAAGTCAACGGAATCACGTAATGCGCAGCTGGGAGATATAGTTTGCCACCTGAATATTATTTTGGCCGGTCTTCAATAATTATTTATAAATAGTAGATGTTTCAAGATTATCACAAAACAAGCTTCTTGTAGTAAACCATAAAACTTAGAACGAAGTTGATTTATCGCACAAACATAAGTGTATCACATTCTATGTATCGCCAAACAAGTGTTAACCCACTGAAGACTATGCCCGAGAATTTCTCGGTTTAAGCATATGTAAAAATTTTTACTTCACTTGGAAATATTGAGAAAAAAAATTGCAAGAATATAGTTTCATAGCCTCCCTTATGTTCGGTAGTATCCAGTAGAAGCTAAGTCGATAGTAATTTTCGCGTTGTGGACCCAAAGTGACAGTCATGAACAAAAATATAGATGTCAGTGTTGCAGGAGACTAACCTCTATCCAGTCTTATTTCACAGGAAATTCGTGCAGTCCTAAATGCCTTTGAACCAGCTGGACGGACAGAGAAACTTTCATGAATCAAGAACTGAGGAAAATTGTCTGAGAAATGAATGCTTCACTTATTTTCCAATACAAAAACCTTGCTAGAAATTCATCACCACACAGCAGAACTTGCGATACCCGCTGCTGAAGTTGTACTGGGAGTACTTGAACAACTATTGATAAGCTCCTGAACCGGGTAATGGAGTTAATTTAAATTTAACACAGTTAATCAGTTTATGTGCAGGCGGAAAAAAACACAAAAAATTGGTTCTGGTAATGAACTATCGTACAATACCGGCCCCAACCTTACTGTTTCACTTGTATTTTTTCGTACTGTCCAATATCGCATAACCATATGCGTCTACACCGAAAGACTCTACACTGGTATAGTGCCCGTCCAGTACGGAGTATCTTTCTCTGCATATTGGCCCTGATATTAGCCGAATATCTGTTAACATATACTTGATGAGATTTGCTTCATTTGTATTTCTCTACCCTATTAAAATGTTTACTATCTGTTTTTTTGGCTACTCTCGGTATATTAAGACAATACCATTGACTTTCTTCAGTGTGTTTTTAAGAATGGGATACAGAATGTCGTAGAAATCTCTAAATCGCTCACTACAATAAGGAGAACACCATAAGTCTAAATGGCAACGCAAGCTCGGAGCAATCAAGTAGCTGGGGGTGGTTGCCGAGGAAGGTGGTGGAATATTTCATCCTTGGCTGGCGGTGGCGATCCAGCTTGGAACCTGGGTTGCCGACTGCTCCACGGGCCAGCAGGATTTAGGTAGGCGACTTGGAGCGGCTCCAATAAAGGGAAATATATCCCACCGTTACTCAGATGCACGGGACGCTCCTGCTGGCCGCCCGCGCGAGATATCGCGCCGTTCTTCAAGGCAAGTCCGGGTAAACACCGGCCAGGTTGGCTGCAGCCGTCACGAACTGAAAACTTTCCACTGAGACGTTCTGTCTGTGTCACTAATCAGAATTTTCGTCGTGAAGCTGTTTATTTATTATTTATTTATTGTATTAAAAGGCAATTTATGTCAACTACTAAAGAATAAAATATGTATACATTATGAGAAAATACTAGAATGTTTGGTAGCATTCACATAAAAAATAATCAGTCTTCATTTTAGCCGTTCGAAGTAGATACTGGATCCCTCACCGTCAACCATGGCCACATTAGAAATTATCCAAAGCAATCCAGAGATAACCAATTAAATTTTTGGGTCCAAAACTCCAAATTAATGCAGAGGTTCTATTATTGATAAGTGTGACATTTGCTTTATGAAGATTGAGACCACCCTTAAGTACGATCTACAGCAATTTTCATCGTCGTATTTTTATTTTTATAATAGTACCAGATTTTTTCTTATTTCAGACCTACATTGTGATTGAATTTCGTGCGTAACAAGCAAATTTAGACTTTGACACCCCGTTACGAGAAAACTACGAGCGCTAAAATTGTTTCGTAAGAGTAAAATATTCTCACAGTATTTTTTTTTAAATACCCAATGGCGTATTTTTAGCTTCACTACAAATATTAAACTTTGTTTTTTATACTTGCGGTATTCATTCATATGTAAAATCAGTTAAAAAATTTTTGTGCATCTGGCTAAATTAATGAAACATTTTTGCTATATTAATTTTGTATTTAAGTGTTTCTCGTAGTTATAGTTTTATTTTTGTTTGTCACACATTTATGATTTTAACTGTAGAAAACGTGGTTAAGTGTAAGAGAATGCGAAAGCCTTAACTTCGCCACAAACAAAGCCATTAAATAAATAAATAATTAAAACGAACTGACATACCAAACTGGAAAAAATTCACAGTGAATAACTATATTTTACACTACAAGTTCTCCTGTATAAAACCATAAAATAAAAGATAGTTGTATGTTTTAAATTGTGGATATTTTTATTTTCATTCAAAATGTCACTATTTTTATTTAAACACGAAAGTATTTTATTTTTTCGTTTTTATGTAGGTCAACTGGTAGCCTGCAATATCGTCATTCACTGTTTTTTTTTTAATTTGATATGTCAGTTGGTTTTAATGTCGTACTTAGAACCGTAACATGCAAATAGTGACATTTTACTAACCGTTACATAAACATTTCAGGGAAATTATTTAAGTTGCATAGTTACCTGCTGTTAGGTATTTCTGCATGTTTTGCTCAAATCATACTTCGTTTTACTGAAGCGTATAAAAATAACTTCATCTTGAAAATAACATAGTGAAATAATCAAGTTCCATTTTAATTATTTCTAATCTGGACTATGTGCATAATTACATTATTTTCATCAATTAAAGTCGATGCACAATTCTCGTCTTAACTAATGTTTTCTTCAGTAGCTTTAAAATATTTCCGAAGTACTTCTCACATATTTGTGATGTGGTTGGCAAATACCACGATATCTAAATGTATTTGACGTAAATATTGTATATTTATTGCATGAGCACGGTAGGTGTGGCGAGAATTCATTATTTTTCGGGGAAGGGTAATATATGACAACATGAATAAATAAAGATCGTATGTCATATTTTGGGAACAACTGGACTGATTGTACACACATTCTATACTCTATCAGATACCAGCTAAGCTTTTTGGATATTTATGAACCAACCTAGAGGAAATTGGACTCGTTAATTATGCTGGTAAATTCATTTTTTAAATTGCGCCTGTTTATGTCCTGCGCCAAATTAAATGGCAGTATATTGTATGGATCAGAGAAATAATGATTTAAACACTACAGAAAAGGACAAAATATTTTATTTTAATGCATTCCGTGTGCATTAATTTCTGATGTATTTTTCTGTTAATGTAAGGTCAATGATCACATCATTTATGATTTGGCTTTCAGAGTTTTAGCAGTAGGTTATTCAATGTTTTGGTAATAGAAGCAATTTAACTCTGCCACGTTCGTGGGCAAAAATTTTAAGCAGAAAGAAAACATATACTCAAGTTCAGAAGACGAAAGGGACCGATAAAAATATTTGTCTCCTAGGTTTTAGTCACTTCCATCTGCTTGTATAAAGTAATAAATTTGCAATAATATTCTACATACATTTCATTTCTTACACAGCATACATGCACGTTCCACTTTCAACGAAACTATATTAATATTATTATAAAAATTATCTAACTTCAAATTTTGTTTACTGTTCCCGCTTCATTTTTAGGTTCTTATTAAAAATGTTTTTAAATCGTTTTTCGACCTCTTTCCGAGAAAAATGATTCTAAGTTTTCATTCTAGCATATTTTCGGGTGATTTTTTCCGCAAATTAAATAACTTTCCCTTCAATTATTACTTGTTGTTTGGCGAAAAAAAGTGGCGGATATGGCGTAGGCGAGTAGTAGTGAATTGGTAATCGACGTGCAGAAATATGAAGATCGAGGACGGAATTGGAAGGACTGGTTAGAACTTGAGTAAGGGCAGAGAGCAATTTCCAAACCAATCTTGAATTTTCGAGGTCAGTCCTTCGCTCGACCGAATAATTTCCTATTACTTTATGTATGGAAGTTCGGTTAATATGGTAGAGGGGTGACTTGTAGATTGCGAATTTCTTGATTTCAGTGTGAGCTGAGGGTACTAGTTTGGATCAACATATAAATCGTACTATTTTAGTACTCAGTTATTTTATAACATAATTTGTGTACTAGGTTATTTCTGTTTATATCAATTTTGTTTAACCTGTGTTTACGTTCTTCTTATGTTTCTGTCTTTAAAATCTTCAGCCTACGTAAATATTTCGCACTCCCAAGCAATACAAGCATATCTCAAAATATATCATTTTGAGATAAATGCAGCTGTGCATACGTACATACACATTTTCACATTTTTGGATGATGACAGTGTAATATCAACCACACAACACAAATTATTTTGGAATTACTCTGAAACATAACATCTGCTGTTTATCCTTATGCAACGTAAATACTTGCACTAATTATTATTATTACTTGACAAATTGTTCAAAATATTTAAAATGCTTGGAATGCTTATATTGGTTATGTTAGAACTGTATTAGGTAGAGAAAACTGTCCTCTATTTCATCACATACATAAATATAAATATGTTGAATTATTAGTTATATTGGTATTGTGTTGGGGATGCGATTTGTTCTCCTACTCACATAGTAACTCCGAAAATGAGCAACATTTTACTTTTGTTGGACAGTTCAGCAGTTAAGTAAGACTTATCTCTCAACTATATTTTGATAAATAAGCTAGACAGTTACTAAGAATCCAAAAATTATGTTGACTCGTTAACTGTAGGATATGACCTTTGGGAAAACTGCGCAATGGGAGTGCATGATTGGATTTATTCGCTTGGACATACTCCATCGCAAAATAAATGACTTTCAAAAGAAAACTAAAAACGAGACAAAAAAAAACATAAATAAGCAGTATATGCTTTAGTCAACAGGATACAAACACAACAGAAAATTCCAAAAATGGAATCGGGTCAAATAATCTGTTTGATTCTTGTTTTATTTGACCCGATTCCATTTATGGAATTTTTTGTTGTGTATGTATCCTGTTGACTAAATCATACTTTGATTATTTATGTTTTTTGTCTTATTTTGTTTTCTTTTGGCAGTCATTTATTTCGCACTTGAGTATGTCCATGCAAATAGATCCAATAATTTTAGGATGTTGCACTATTGGAAACTAATAACAAATGTAAACACTTATTACGTCGAAAACTTTATGTTCTATGGATGTTAATGTTGTAGTAAAATAATAGCTTTTGTTGCAGTTAACTCACCTAAATGAATATATGTATGGAATTCAAAAAATTTGTGAGCTGTGTTGATAGAAAAAGTGGACTTCGTAGTGCTGCATATAATGTAATTTTTTTTTTAAATTCCATAAACAGAGTGATTAGCTAACGCATACTTTAAACACTTCGCTGTTATGTGGATGATGAGCTATCTGATTAAACACATATTTGACTATCGTGTACGAAATGGCACTCAACTGTACAGTCAATACACTTCATCCCACCAGTATAAGCTCTATTTTTAATTTATGTCAACACTTCAATTTCGAAAATAACTGAAAGTATAAAATATTGCTTCGCCCACTGCTAGTATCCCTCAAAATATCGCAAATACGTCTCACTGTAACAACATCTAACTGAGGAGTGATCAAAGCTATGATAGAGGCCACGATAACTGATATTCAGCTAAAAGGATTATAAAAAACTATTAAAAATTTAAATGTTTCAGAACTTTCGTCGAGATACTTATGAAGTTAGTGTTTTAGGGAATATTTTTACTACTCTGAGACTTTGATTATAAATAAAACAAGAAAACAACAAAACAAAAATATATTTTATATATGGGCCTATACGATTAATAACTATCTGTTTGTTAAACGTAACAGGCAGTTAAAACTAACATATATAAAATAATGCTTTGCAAATCGGATTATTTTTTGTGCGTAAGCATAAGCACCATGCATATTAAAGATTACGGCAGGAATGTCGTAACATTAGAAGCCTGGTGTGGGCTATTATGTTTGTTCACGATATTTTTTGTTAAATATCTTCTTTTTTAATTGAAAATATTAGTATATTAAAAGTAGCTTGATAAATGCCATGCTATTAGAAAACTATTTAAAACGCCTAAACGAGAAAAAAATAAAATGCTTGCATAAGTCATTAAATTTTTTTGCAAATATGAATTTATGCAACATTATATTTTGATCACTTTTCCGCAGAACGTGAGCGAACATGTGATCATTATTAAAAGAAAATAAGAATATGTTTTCAAAATTTTTTCTTCGTCAGAATAAATATGTTGAAAAATTTTGCATTTTATATATGTCTACAAGTCATATACAATGGATAAAGTCATATATATTTACACACATACATACTTAAAATATGCTATATAAATATGTGTGTGACATGATATACAGCAACAGCTATTGCTTGCGACTTCGTACTTGTGGTTTTTAACGTAATGCCTCTTTGAGTGATGCGAATGTTCAGTCTATGTAATCCATATTATCGTAAACATATGTATTTCTATGTTCAATATCTATTCAAAAGCTGATTTTTTTTAAAAAGAAAATAGTGATAATATTAACAACAGTAATTTCATATAGTAAATGATACTTTGACTGATAATGGTGATGATAATAATAAAAGAAATAATATACAATTGATAATTTTTCAGTTTTGTAAAAAAATTCTAAATGAATAATTTTAAATTTATAAATGATGCAAAATTATGTAAGGGTCAATGATAGCCTTTTTGGAAACAAATTCCACAAAATTTTCGGCTAAAACGCTTTGCCCCCTATATCATATTAAGATTTTTGTCAGAAACCTGCGCGGACGTACGCACAAACTCACCAAAAGGTTCATTGCAGTCAGTTTAATGGTATAAGAACACGTACATTTCAAACAGACCCATATACATATTCGATTTTATATATAGAAAGGTTCTTTATTAGACCGACGCCGTTTGGTAGGCGATTCTTAACGACAAAATATATCTGAAACCTGAAATACGACTTACAGCCTTAAGATATTATTAAGGGCAGTACGTACCATTGACGTAACAGGTTTTGGAATGCTTTGTGGACGTAAATATAAAACGAAATAATACTAAAGACCACTTTTTCGTATAAATATTATGTTAACGAAACTTAAAAATGTGGTTGTTTGCGTTTTTTGAAATCATCCCTCTAACATTAATAAAATCGGCACAGGGCCCACTGCAGTTCGAAAAGTGGTAAATGTAAATTTTAGGTGTAATTTAAAAGGTTATGTTCGTATTTCATTACGGTTGTTTCATCACTTATTATATTCCAGTTGTCACTCGATAAATGTGTGGTAATTACCAGAATATACAGGACATAAATACCGACTAAACGAAAGGGGGTGGCACTGCACCCCTGGGGTAGATAAACCGCCAGTCATCCTTTATAAAGGTTGCATAGCGGCAGGCGTTTCACTAGACTTTTAAAAAGCCTAAGAAATAAATTTCAGTGCTAACCTGTGTCCTAAGAGTGTCACATAAAGGCAACCATTTTGTTCTTTTCAACATTTTCTTTCTTAATGTATTATTTACGGGTACTACTTCTCGAACAATTAGAGTGATACCAGCTACTGCCGATTTTTATTAATGTTAGAGGGATGATTTTGCAAAATGCTAACATGCATTTATTTATCATTCATTCGCGTAAATTCTATACCAAATAGCGGTTTTTTATGTCACTTAGTTTCTTATCTATGTCCACAAAGCATTTATAAACCTCTCTTTTTAAGGGTGCGTATTGTCCTTAATAACAACTTGAGGCTGTAAGTCGTGAACCTGTTTTTGATATAGTTTGTTGTCAGGAATCACCTCCCAAAGTGTGTCGGTATAATTAAGAATCATACTGTATATTTATAAGTACGTAAGATTAATTATACATTTACAAACTAAGTGTGTTATTTGCGTGTAACAGTTTTCTGTTACTCTTTATAAACTGTCTGTCAGATAACTATGTAATACAGCTTCCTGCTAGGGAACACGATCTAAGTCTTCCGGACGGTAACTTGCAATTTAACCTTTATTACGTGTAAGTTTTAATACCCCGCTATCTAAATCAAGGTTAGAGAATTTACCTGAGTTGTTCTGATGATGTATACGAAACTTGTTGTTCCCTATATTAACCTTTAAAAAGCATAAGCCTAATCATAGGCAGTTGAAAAAAAAATCACAAGAAATAGCTTAAACAGAGTCTGAAAACTCTACGTCTCTTTCTTACAGCACGTTGTGAAACTAATTGACATTCTATAAACATTTAAGACGTCATCTTATTGAGCATCCTTCGAAATAGAAATAGTGGAACTGAACTAAATAAATTTTGGTTACGAGACTAATATTTTATAAAGCTAAACCAACTCTTTGGCCCGATCGGAAAAATTTCTCTTACATAATATTTTTCCTTCAGTTTTACGGTAAAACTTGTAAGGAGCGACGAACCAGTTTGAGTAAGTGAGACGTTTGAAATGACATTGTAAAGATGGATTAATTTACATTTAAGTTTGTTATTTAATAAAAATTTTATGCTTTTGTTATACGTTGTGTTATATAGTTATTATATTAGAGATAAAATATATCCGAATTATTTACCTTTTGATTTAAAATTATCTTGGTATAGACAGTGAATGTAATATAAATATCTTCAATCGGTCAGACACGAAAATCACACGGGTTTGAGTTCAACATCGTTTCTGAATCTTTGAGACGAACTGATACTGACAAACGTATTACTAGACGGATAAAATGACAGATTCCTGTGGCGCTGTAAAACTTTCACTAAAACTTCTATAATTATCATGAAATAAAACTTTTCAAATCACATATTTATAAATGGTACGTAAGGCTCAGCGTTCTTATTACCATTGAGAATATTCTGTACCTTCATTACTGTCAGTTCTTCACGTATTTAAAAGGTCCTCTGTTACTCTCGCGTTTATAGGGCCTTTAGAGACTTCCACGCCAGCTAGCGTTTCGTAGTTTGTATGAAGAGTTGAAATTTTGTTTCATAATTTTCGTTAAAATAAATATTATTTTTGTTATCAGGAACGGAAGACTTGCGTGCCAAAGAACCGAAATACTTATTAAAACTCGGAGAATGTAAATCGAGCCTTTTGATCTACTGTTTCCTTTTTCCTTGTAGAAATTTCCTTCCAGCTGAATGAGCGAGTTCTCTTTCTCCTTTACAGGAAAGTACTCGGCGTCATTAAGTTTCCGTACCCAAAACTGTTGACGAAAGTTTTACGTATCGGACAAGTTGCTTCCCAGTGATATCGACCACTTTTACTTCAAAACAGTATAACGTAAACTTCTAAGACGTACGTCTAAGTTAAGTTATGTAAAAAGTACGATGGACGCCGCATTTGATGCGTATGAAAAATTTTTCATCTAATGCCTCCAACATCGGTTTTAAAAAGGTTTCCATTAGAAGGTAGCTGTAATTCAGGTGCATGTACTTGCATGTCCTTACACACCACCTTGCCTTTGAGGAATGCCTACATCAAAACGTTAGTATAGTTACATACATTTATAAAAAAAAAAAAAAGAGGAAAATCTCACGATTGTGTGAGTGCAAGCGTAAATGCCTGTAGATTTTAGTAATGTCACCGCACTGACAATGCAAACAAATATTGAGTTTCAAACGGTGCTCTTTAATTGAGAAGTCCAACTATTGTAAAGCCATTTGTTCGTCAGCGTGCGTATTTAGCATAATAAGATCTCAAGTTTACAGTAAATCAATGTTAATAATTTTGTATTCAAACTAAATAGCGCAGTACATTGCTTGCTGTTAAAAAAAACTTTAAATAGAAAAAAAATGTTAAGGATTCTAACTACTTAATAAACAAACCACAAATTGTACACATTAAAAGATATGTAAATCAATTTATCAACGTTCAATGAAATACGCTTCGACGTGTAGTCATTATATTTTAATACTGAAAGAAAGATAGTTGTTTAGACTTACTGAAACACTTTGAGTTTAATAGATGAAATACATTTTGAACGAGAGTAAATACAAACTTGTTTATACAATTTTAAAGCAATAATAGAGAAATATTACTGATTATTTTGAATAATTCTAGATAGTTTCAGATTACAAACATGCCGGTGATGCAGTAGATAAGAGAATCATGTATTTCCGTAAATAAATCGCACGTTTGAGGAGACAATAGAGAAATTATAGCAGAAATCTCTGATTAGGACTTGCTGTCAGCTAATGACAGCTTACTACAACAGTTTTAATTCATAACAAATTTTTTTTAGAATGAGTATTTATAAATTGAAAACCACCAAATTTATGCTTGTTTGACATATATCGGCAAGAACCATAATTCGAATTCCAATCTTCTTGACAAAGAAATAAAGGTTTGCAACAGCAGTCAAAATCTCTTCACTTTATATAATTTCACATTATGCGGCTGATGATGTAACTTTTTAAGTAGCTTTAAATATAAACATTCTTGACTATTTCTTGAATTATGAATGGAACCAGTGTACTGCAGCTCCATTTTAAATGCCGTGTCATGCAATGGTTTATTAATAATTTTACGGAAAAAAAAGTTGAAAATTTGATAACACTTTCAGAGATACCTAATGTTTATACTAACGCCTTAAGAAATGTGCTTAGTTAATTATCAATAGGGACACCCGATTTTTGCAAAAACTCAATGGTTACAAGTCATTCAGCAGCTGTGCTTAGTGGTTCCGCAGTAGAGTTAAAACATCCAATCATCAAGGTGTAGGTGTGCACGTAAGCTATAGTTGTCGCAAAAACATTTTCGCGGAAACTGCCCGACCCTATTGGCTATTAATCAAATCACTGCAAACAAAAGCAGTCATATTATACCCTAAATAAATCGGTGGTATTTCTTCTAAAGACGTAGAAAGAGCATTCCATTTCTGCCAGATCACAACAACGTTTGTGGGAACACAGATTCCCACGGGTCAGCCAATTACGATATATGGAATATGCGGTTCTTTGAAACTTATTCATCCAATAAGCCGAGAAAATGGTTTATTCCTCGTGAAATAATTTTGTTCTCCTTGAAATTATTACAAACCAAAAGTACCGCATTCGGACAGTTTAATTCGTTAGATTGTGAATTAAAACGCAAGCCCAAAGTGCTGCAAATGTGTAATATGTTTGTGTTTACGGTACTTTCTCCAGAATTGCTTTTTCACGCAGTTTACAACATTCCAGACCAGCTGAGTGATATGAGTATGGACCAGTTATTAGATAAATGTGTAAACATTCCTACGAATCAGGGCAGTCACAAAGAAGGAACATTATTCATTACCCATGTAGCAATATACAATTGGCCGTTAGCTAGGTTACTGCTGGCATTACAGGGTATCTGCAAGCTATAATAAATAATGGCTTCGCTGAGATGGCCCATCTATTGCTGACTTACGGAAATGAAACATCTTACACATCGGTGATGGCCCACATGCTGAGCATCAGCAGTTTTACCGTACTCTTGAACATGACTGATACCAGCTGTTTGGTCTCCGGCCGATTCTCATCTCTAACGGGGGTGATTTCCAACATTCTAAATTTGAGCTATTGAATATTCACTGATTCACGCTGATGGATGGAGCAGTTTCAACGATTTGAATCTGTGAAAAAAGGCACTGTTTAATTAGTGAATATTCACTGATTTCCTTTAAAATTGCCAACATATCACAAGTGAATCAGTGATTGTTCACAATATTTTCCAGTTGTTTTCAAATAACAGTTTTAACTTATTGAGTCAGTGAAAAATATCTGGAAATATGTGATATTCACTAATTAACTTGTTGAATGTTGGCATTATTTATCGGAATCAGTGAATAGTCACCGATTTCACAGTGGTTTCTCACTGATTCAATTTGTCAAAACTGCTCCATCCACCGGCGTCAATCAGTGAATATTCACTAATTCAGATTTAGAGTGAAGGCTGAGTTCTTCTAATATAGTCAGGGTATTGGAAAATCCGTGGTCTTCCTGTCTCGTATTGCTACGTCATGTACGTTTCGATTTCAGAGACGGTTCTTCGTCTCATAGTCTTAGGTGTGCAATTGAACACACTATGATGTATGACAGACCTCAGAACAACAGAAGTAAACTATTTATTTTTTAATTGTGCGTCTTTAGGACATGTGAGCTTCGCTCAATACACCACCAGCTACGCAGAGAATCTAGCAATTGGAAAAACTCCAATTCTTATTCTAACTGTAAGGCCATCCAAGGACGAGAATGACGTTCAAGTGTTTCGATCGTATTGGGCCTCTTCAGGTAAGGGCAAGTTGCAGATTTCAGCAATCATCATACGACACGGTTTACAGTTTTCCGTAAAACTTAAGAGGTCAGCGTGAAAGGCAAAAGAAATTTGACACCTTTGATTCACATATGTAACGTGAAAAAAAAAACATAGTATGTGTTGTTGAAAACTTTGACTTCTTGATTTATATATCACAGGAGTAATTAGAATCAAAGGTTGAGCAGTGAATATTGATGGAACTGAATATAGCATTCAGAATCTTCTCACTAGAGGCCTGCAGCTTAGTTACACTAGGATCAATATACTATATATTTTATAGCAAAGTTCTTACAAATGAAGTGGCTCTGCACATCAAACTCTGAATTAAAAACAGCATCTGCTGGCTATAACAATGGACGAGTCTGTTTTGGCTCCACGATAGACAAGAACAACAACGTGTAATAACCTACTCGGGATAGATATTCACGGCAGCCTGTAGGTGTGAAATCGCCCGGGGCAGACGCGGATGGAAAGAGCGTATCCCTTTCTATCTGTCGCATTCAACTGCTTTCGTCTATTTTATTAATAAAAGATCTTGTATAACTTTAGGCTGTTATATTAAGTAACCTGCTGGGCTTAAATGGGTTTGTCTGATCATATTATTATGTCTTAAAAAATCTGCAAACAATTCCGAATCTCGTGGCTTATTGGACGCCTGAAAACTATACTCGGGTTACTGTCTAACCGTCTCAAACTGAAATTTTGCCTTACCAAAGGTAATCTAGTGACTTAACCTAACCGCCTTTTGCGAGTCCAATCTGTATAATGACAGAGACTGATTGGTTATTCTAAGCACAACTCCAAACGTATAAAATCTGTAACTTACCTTCTGGTTCATCCTGTGAGTACAGGAACAAGACGACAGATTCTGCTCGTTGCCGGAATAGATTTCGGATAATACGTCTATGGTCTCAGAGTTAATATTAGCGAGGACCACTCGACCCTCCGTTGGTTGTCAGTAAGGAACTATAAATGTACAGTCTGAAATAAAACTATAGAAGTTATAGACGTTATAACGATACGTAAGGCCACGAACTTTACGCGAAAAGAATTTTGCCTCAAATTGTTTCAGTCTCTTCCGTGGAGATCTGCAGTTCTGATCCATTGTCAGTTATTATAGACGATTTAACTCGCACGTGGCATGGGATCCTACCCACAAATTACAGACGTATGGTGTTGCAGTAACCTTATTGTGATTGGTACAGTCAAGTGAGACACGTCACTTCACAAAGACACGCTGCCAATAACCACGGAGCAGAACGGCAGATGTGCCTGCAAGACACTAATACAAACTGGGACCACAATTTTTTTTCCGATAAGTTCGTGACTCGAGAAATATGTAACATTTTCTTAGTATGCCGCTACAGGCGTTGTCCCAGCAGAAATGTTTAAAGGCAATATTTCGAAGCGTCATGAATTATTTTCCGGTAAAGGACTGTACTGCATAATTACACTGTAAAATAACTTTCTAAAAAGTTTAGGAAGTAGTTAACCTAAACGCAGTATGGTACAGTTACCATACTTCTGACTTGTAAATATGCAAACTTTTACTATTGTTACAACAAAAGTCTGGTAACTTCAGTATACATTTGACTGTTTTATAAAAAAAAATAGTTAAGGAGCGATACCATGGATGTCTGGGAAACAATTCTACCATACCTACTTTCTTAGCGCTCCTATACGCACGAGTGGCAAATTCACGAATTATTTTTTACAGTGTAGTGAATTGTATAACTTAGTAAACAATGGAACAGTTATGGGTTTTATAAAAAAAATTAAACTTTATGATTTTGACCATATTATAAATGTCTTGGCATTTCTGAAAATTAGGTTAAGTTTAAATTTTATTTGTAACCGTCAGTACTAGAAATCCTTGCTTTCGTGTTTTCGGAACACTTTTTTTTTTTTTGGAGCATCGCGTTTATCTCGTACTCATCCTCACGCATACACGAGCGGAGGAGTTATTTTCTAAAACAAATAGCAAACGGCATTGAGGTGAACACCATAAATATCTGAAACAAAATGTACGAGAAGCCTCCGTAGGAGCGTGTTTTAAATCAGTGCACTGGTTCGAAAATTTTTATGGGGGACGATACAGATAACGCACACAGCGCAACGCCGCGGGCAGAGAAACACAAACAACCACTTTCTAAACTAGTTTATTCCTCAAGGCCGTTGCTGCAAACACGAGCAGCAAAATACAAATCTAAACAATGAGATAACAAACTTTATTGTACTTTATGAAAATAGGAACATTGTGTTAACTAATATTTCATTCTGTATTTTTCTACTTGGCAGATGCAAAACGCCCAAATTTGTTTACCTCTGATTGTCTAATACAGTTCATAAAAGCTTATTTTACTATTTCGAGGATTAATACGTAGTGTAGTTAAGTAAAATGTAAGTATATTTTCAAGAGAGGCGTTTATTTTCAAAGCATTTCCATGCGAGATGCCAAACGTTAAAAATTCATAACATATTCTATTTTCAACCAAGTTTTTATGAAAAGTGTCAGTTGTGTGTATAAAAAAGTATCCCTGCCCTTACTTACACACTTGCGGAGATAGGTATCGTAAGCCGAATTTTTTCTATTGAGTTCCTCTGTGTTTTTATTTCACTTTATTAGTTAAGTTTATTATTTAGATACTTCGGAAATTGTTTATTTATTGGGGATATTATAATTGTGATTTTGCAATATTAATGTAATGAAATTCTGTGCAGGACCTGTTAAAAAGTTAAAATTCTATGTCTGTAATACTGGCTACGAAATAAAGATAAAATGAAAGCCGTACATTCCTATTTCAACTAAATCAGTGAAGGACGATTGAAATGTAGACACAGCATCCACGAATGCCTGCGAAAGAGAGGCAGAGCTCAGTAAAGATCCGAGGATCTACCCAGATGACGACGCTCTTCGAAAATACATAATGACGTTTTAGTTTAAACGCACCACTTTGAAGATGGAAATGGTGCAAATCCGTCCTCATTATACAAATACAATTATTTCTTTTCTCATTTTCTGTAAGATATATAGTGTAGGATATTCATTAAAGTCGATGGATATTTGCAATTTGCGCTTACATTAAAATATGCTGGAAGTTTTAGACACGAACTAGCTAATTCTTACGCGAATCCGTTATTTTACTTTTATTTATTTAAATTTGCCAAACACATTTCTTTATTACAAAGATGTATAATTATTAACTGTGGATATAATTAGTCATATGCAGGATTAGTTAACTGCAATAATATAAATAAATTATAAAAGTAATAAAAAAATATTATATTTATAGTTTAAGAGTAGTTATTTCTCTCCGTTTGAACAAGTTTTAGCTGCTATGTGACATTTGTTTTAACGAATTTCTGTACGACAGGGTTGATTGTTTCCTTTCATCGTTTACTATTGTTCTGTCTGATGTACTTTCTTCAATATCAACTGACACCCAAAAGCATTCATATGGTAATATTTTACGGAACGTAATGTTCAAATTATGATAGGATTTAACACAGCAAGAAAGGGGAAAAAAAAATAAAACGTTTTTAAACCAGCCATGTATTTTCCAGGAAAAAAGCATCTACACTTAACATTAAAAAATATTTTAAGGAGGTCTAACCTCTTTACGTAGGATGCCTTTATCACATTCGATGACACATGTAGATGAATAAATGCTATGGGGTTAGTTAAACATTTTACGTTATGACCAACACTTAAAATAAAATAGCACACGCATAGATTCAGATGTATTCAAATGATTACAAAAATTGTCTCTGAAAAAATACCTTTCATCGCAGTAAAGAAAATATGTGAAATATAACAGATAAAAGCTATTGAATACGTATATACCAGAAAATAATTGAATGTACTGCTCTTTATTTAACAAAACTACACCTGTAAATTAACACTTTTATGCATACCCACTAAGACACGAGCTTACAATAGCAAAAACAGAGAAAGAATATGAAATATAGGAGGAGATAGTGTGGAGCACCAGTAAATAAATCGTGCGGGAGGAGAAGATGGCATGCTGGCCTTCAAGCTACAAATCTTGTATGTCTCGATTGTAGAAAGTGTCATTTCTGGTTGATTTCACGTGTCGGGATGTAGCTGTGCGTCTACAAAATAGAAAATAAGTCTAATTTACTGAGATCAGTTCAGTGTTGCAGTTTATCTTGGCCCCTGATCAACAATGGGCTCAAAGTTTGAATAAAAGAAATACAAGTTTCCCAGTTAGGTCAGCATAATTTTTTTAAATAAATAATAATATGGATGTTTTATCATTCGAATAAAACCATTAATTAAACAGTTAAATGGTTAGTGTAATACTGATTTTTAGCACAGTAGCGGTACTTTAGTGATCGAATTAAAAAAAACTTTCAATCACATGTTAAACCTTCGTATAAGTACCGTCTTAAGGTGAACACCACGGCGATAACTCATTGAGTCAAAGCTAAATCGACAGTTCAATTTTAAAACTT
Organism: Medauroidea extradentata; assembly: GCA_003012365.1. Taxonomy (NCBI): domain Eukaryota; kingdom Metazoa; phylum Arthropoda; class Insecta; order Phasmatodea; family Phasmatidae; genus Medauroidea; species Medauroidea extradentata. Next base: position 7,354 of record PNEQ01066476.1, on the reverse strand, counting down.
GTCGAATTTAAGAAAATCCAGAAATCTATTTATGGGCATTACATTTGCATCATCAAAAGGCGAAAAGTAACTCTATTTCTGGAAAGGTTTGATAGCTATCAAGGATTTATGTGAAATTTATTCCATGTCTTTTTAACCTCGTAGGGATCGAATTTCTAAGAAAACTTTAATCATAGTTAAGGCTATTTTATGTACTGTACGTTACGTTGTAGGGGAAATCGTTACGATAGCCTGTTGGGTTCGAGGCATATCGACAATTAATTGAAAATACGGTTCACCTCGTTTCATCACTTTATGTCCCCTTAGGCGTAGAATTTCGATAGTTAAATTAATAATTTTTCAGGTATGTAAGTAAGCATAAATCTTAAGCGAAATTGCCGTCAATGTCCTAAAGTTCAATGGCGTCGATACATAGATTATGTATAAAACATTACACTGTTTTACCTCTTTGGGGTCAAACTTGGAAAATATTCTGGAATTATATTTTGGGCATTTACGTAAACATCATTCTGAAGTAAAGAGCACTTCGATATCTCGATTGGTTCGATGAATATGAAGGAAAAATTGAAAACACATTTCACGTCCTTTCACCCTCTTAATTATAGCACTTATAAACTTTATGTTCAGTCTTAGACATTTGTGTTAACATCCAATCGAAGTAAAAATCACTACGACATCCCCTTGGGTTCAAGTAATGTAGAAGATTAATAAAAAACACACCCCCCTTTTTTGCTCGTAGGGAGTAGAATTTGAAATATTCTTAAAATATTTTTTGGGTATCTTAGGAAGCATAATTTTGAAGGAAAACTCAACCTTGTATTCCAAAGGGTTCGATAAATATTGATAATTAACCAAAAACATATTTCAAGTTATTTTGAAAAATATTGGAATTGGCAAGTATGCATTTTTATGAGTATCCCACTGCAGTGAAAACACGACAGGCCGTACGGTTCACGCTATATCGTCCCATCTTCGAAAACACTTTTCACCCCTTTTCACTCCCTTAGGGATCGAATTTCGAAAAATAATTTCTTAGTGCTCGCTTACGAAGTTAGGGGAACCCAAACAGAAAATTTCACGTTTCTTGATCCACCGGTTTGGGCTTACAGTTTGATATGTCCGTCAGCCAGACAGTCAGTCAGTGAACACTCTTATATGTATGGATAACTATTACTCATAGGTGTGAACGTTTGATCTCTCATATCCTATCCACGACTGCTGAGTGTGAGGGAAGAATGCGCTGCGAGTTAAGGGACCTTAGACACACATTTCAGGAGACACGTGATACGCGACACTAGGCGTATTTTGGCAGTTGAATCGATAGCAATTTTTCGGACTAGAGTATTTTCATGACTACGATATCGGTAGCGTTTGCAAACGCAGTGCACATTTTCCAGACGTTTACAGTTTTTGGCTACCTAAATCCAGAGGTAGGTAACAAAGTTAGTTTACAGTGACAGGATGTTGTCTGGTAATATCCTGCTGTGTATGCTGCTTGTACTTAATGAACGACTTGAAGTACACGCCCTCTGACGTCACACCGCAGAGGGAGAGTACTGTGGGAAACAAATCTTGTTTACAAACATGTTGATTTGTTAGTTGGTGATGGCAGAAACCAAAAATTTTGTGCACGCAAGTGTAAAAAATATTAGTTTCATTTCGTGATTAAGTTACGCAAATGCATAAGATGAATGTTAACCTGAAAAAGCGGCAAATTTCAAACTAATAATCAACTTTCTTTACATACATCTCATCCTGGTCATGTGAAGCCAAACGCCTGTATGAAGGTTATGTTCTGTTGCGGTATCCACGGAATTAGGAAATGTATCCCACACCAGACTGGAGCACCTCCTTATTTCAAGTCGTCCATTGACACATGTAGGCCGGATTGACCCTTAAAAGTTTACGGCGAAGGTCGCTTAGTTACAAGAAGACTTAATTTTAATAAGGCTCCCTAAAGGTCTAAAAATGTCTCTACATGTCAATGTCGTATTCGGTGATGTATTGTCATATCCTTTCTTTCAGTTTCTCAAATCCTTAATTTGTGTCCTCTCTCTCCACTTCTCTTACCCCAGTGAAGCGCCATACCTATGTTCTTTACTGTCCCAGGATCGAGATTGGCTTAATGTGAAAATTGAACACCGTCTTTGCGTAGACATGTAAATCATAATCGCCATTCTTATTAATCCGCGACATCATGTATGGAAGTATCTCCATATTTGGGAGAAGAGCAGAAATATATATAATAACTATTATACTCTCTTTAAGTATCAACGACAAAATTGTCAGCAGAGTCGGTTCCCATGGTGGACGACGCAACATGAATAATAAATTTTGAATGTTCCTCATAAATGCAGCTGAGGCGTACGTTGACGTCTGAATAAGTAGCCTGCTGGTCGCAACCATTTTCGGCTGCACATTATGGCAGTCGTCTGTAAATGCAAACTTTTTCTGTAAGCGCTTGCAACCGGATCGCTGCCAATTCGACTGCCAAAATGCTCCGTATTTATCAGTGATTACCCGCACAGTTTAAGAAATGTTGGAGCTGCCCGTGTTGACTAACTGCATCTGTTGGCGTGGAAACTTCGGATCAAAGACCTGCAGGAAGAGATGTGGGTTTAACCATACTCGAGAAGCAATGGGGAAGCTCACCGTGTCTCATGATTTCACAGAAACTAGGATTACACGCGGGAAAAATACCTGAAATTTAACCATAAATGTGAAGATATGTTTTACAAATTAATTGCTATTACGAAGTCTTTGTTTCTACACTGAAAATGAATGCACTTTTAACTTATTTTCAAACTACTTGTAACACTAAAATTTGAAAGAAATTTATTTAAGTTATAAACATTACAAATATTTCTGTATATTTATAAACAGGTCCTGTAAATTTGCAACTAATCTATTGTAAATCTTAGTTGTATATGGCACCACTAATTTTATTTTGGGAAAATAATATTTCCAATTTTAATGAACTAACAACGTAGATAGAAAACTGAAAAAAAAAAAAAAAAATGTATCAGATATTGACTTAGTTTGACATTGTTTTTTGCAGTAATTATAAGAGTTTTTAAACTACTTTAAAGTGCAGTATCCGAGTACAGAATAATTTGAAAATTGGTTTACAAGTTTGTTTCTGTACGTACTGAGAATAGAGATTGTTTCTTTTACAACGCCGAACGAAATCACTTAAGAGAACTTGGTGAATAACTTAACAGTAAAAACACTTACTGAAATTTGTGGAAATCTAATTATCAATAAAGAAAGAGGGGGAGGAGAACACAGATCCTAGGAAAATATTATTACAAATTTAATGGTTGAACATATTGCTGGTATGTATATTTTATCAATTCTGAGCCGTAATTATGTACGTTTGATTCCAACGTTTGAATTTATGCTAAACGAATATGTCAGTGTCAGCGTACCTAGAAAACATTTTTAGACGGAGTTTTGAACAGGTAGCTTGCAGTCAACATAATTGTAAAAATAATTTGTATCTGACGTTAATAAATGATGGCATAATAATACATTTTCTTGTAACGATTAATTATAATTATGGTTTAGTGATAGTTATTTACATTGCAATGCGAAATTTTATGGGTGTTAATAAATCCTAATATCTGGAGGACCGGGATTTAACCCAAAAACCCCTCCCTCATTAGGTACGCTTACTCCGTCCGATATTAAGTAAACCTCTCTCTTTCTCTATCTCTCACTCACAAAATACTACTTAAAGAATCCCACTGATTGGTACACTTACGGGAATGGTTTGCCGAAAATTTTAACTGTGTTAATAATATTTTTATATACCACGTTATATGGCTTTTTAAAGACGAGCATTGGGACTATTTTCTACTGTAATGAAAATTTGTTAGTTTACTTAGAAAATTACAAATTTCTGAAATTAAAAAAAAAAAAAAGAAACTATAAACAGTCAGAGAGGAGTGAAATGAGAGGGTTTTACGGCCTTTTACCAACAAGGTCTTAAGCATCTATGAGGGTAAAGTGAGACAAAGGGACAACATAAAAATCCATGCACGAGCCAGGATTCGAATTTACGACCTCTTACACCATAGGCCGGTGCCTGACTACGCTACGGAGGCCGGTCAAAGTCAGAGATACAGAGAGAGAGAGAGAGAGAGAGAGAGAGAGAGAGAGAGAGAGAGAAACAAGTGAAACATCCTGTTAAATGTTCGCTACAAGAATACGAATAGTGACACTTAAGGGGCGACCTGAGCAATGTTATACACTGGATCAATTTGCATTTTAATGACGTGAACGAATATAATTTTCCCATTAAAGTTTATACATCCCAAAATTTGTACGCTGACCTGAAAAGAAAATGTTTAGCCTACGTGGCTCGCAAGCTTTTGAACCGACCTTGTCTGTTTGACAGGCAAGTTTGACGACGCACGAGACAACTTGGACATTTTAATTTTCAGCAACTAATAAATCGACTTTATTTATACGTCAGTATGTTCACCGCAGCTACGTTTTGAACATTTCACGCCAATAGAAACTCTTACGTACCTTGCGATCCAGTAATCCGTTTGCTTGGGTTTTTCTTGAGTTGAAGTCTTGTAGCATAATGGCCCAAGTCCTAGTGTCTCGTTCAGGTTTTTGCTGATTGTTGTTTGTTTTTCACTTTCGATCAGTAATTCAGGTTAACTTCCGCGTTTGCGTTTTTCAATATTTAACTTTTGGTAACTTCTGTAATTTTCCCTAATTAAAGAACGAGAGAGAGAGAGAGGGTCAGATTTTTAGATTTTATAGTTAAGTTTTGTTTGTTTATTAATTTATAATTGCTGGCGTATAATTTTCAAGGCTAGACCTTTGCAGAGAAAGTATTTTATTACTGGTAATTTATAATATTTGGAATGAGTAATTTTCATGCATAGTATATGCCCGAGGTATGGGACTCGGTAGAATTTGCTGCTGTAAGTGTTTTGGGGCGTGTGTCCCCCTGAAGTTTACCACCAACAAGTATAGGTTTTTTTTTCAGACTTGTGATCGTATTGTGTATTCGCAGCTGAGGTATGGGACTCAGCATTGTTCCTGTTATTGTTAAAGTTAGTATCCTATAAGAATAAGGCTAGCTAATTTGTAATACTTTTTTTTTTGTCTTTTGCTATACCCTTTTCAGTACTCTCGACTAGGGCTACTTTTGATTCATATTGTTCAGATTAACAGATTAACTGGTACTTTTGCACGCCTGTTTATAGTAATTGATAAAGTCAATGTTTAATGAATTTCTGTACTTTCGTATTTTTCATTTATAATATTTTGACTTGTGTTGCTGATTATTTGAATTTGTAAATTGTTTAAGGTTTTGTTGATCTTTGTCATGTCTTGAGATTTGAATAAATTCCTGTTGGGATTGAACCCGACTTTTTGATCTTTCTTTGAAGTTAAAGTTGTAGATATAGTTTACCTTTTTCATGATTGGAACATTAATGTGATTTTGCTTGCAGCTATTGCTATTTAACTGGTATTACTATACTGAGGTGTTTGAAGTTACGAACTCGATTTACTTTGAGTGAGGATTACTTTTGCCTTAGTACCCTTGTAAATTTATATGGATTCGTAATCCACCTTATCTTGATTTTGTAATTTGTTACCATCACCATTTGTTGAGGTGCTAGCCCCTAAGTAGGGGATGGTACACTTTTCCATGCTCTATCTTGGAATAGTAATTCGATGAAGTAACACCACGTGCCACGACACGTTTATCTGCAAAGTTACATTTGTTTCTCCACACACGTTGCATACCACGTGCGACGAGCCACTTAAATGTTTAAGCCCTCTTAAGTGTGTACCGAAAATTGCTAGTATGTAAGCTTGACAGTCGACACTAGTGCCAACGCTGCAGAGTGTCCAAGATGGAAATCATTCAATAGACGCGAAGAAAACGTAGTGGGCCTTGTTTGATGAGCGCTGCATGCAATGTGGATGTTACGATAGATTCTACAACTTCAATTAATTTCAAATATTGTTATATAAAATGAGAAAAATACTACGTAAATATACATGCAAGATATAGGATAAGAAAAAGTAAATTTTTGTAACTTAAAATAAAATGTTGTAGTAGTCGTAAAGTTGCATACTTGTAAATTAATTTGTAACATACTAACTATTTCATACATTAACAATACATTATTTGTTCTTTTCACAGTAATATTATTTTAGTTAAGAAAAGGGATAATACCGAGGCAAAATGAACTAACCTTGTGAAAATTACTTAAAAAAATCTCTTTTTCTTCCACTGTGTTGACTCGGTAGTCATCCAATCGTATACTTAAAATTTACCTTAACTTGCATGACTCACCTAGCCAGAAATGCGTACACAATATACTAAAGTTGTAATTTTTCAACTACAACAACAATGCTACACTATTACTTACGAACATAACTTTGAATATTTTGTACAGAAAAACTTTAAGAAGATGTGTGTGTGTGTGTGTATTACCGAGGAAAAATCGAATGACATTTGAAAGGTACGATGTCGAGCAGATGACCGGAATACTCAATTATCAATCAAATGTGAACTACTCATCAAAATTCGAAGATATTTTTTGCCGAGAAGATATTTTATCAGCGGATGATAATTTATATAGCACTATGCAGTGGTATGCTTTACTTTCGAGTAAGAAATTTGAAATTGTGTTTTAGAAATATAAAGGCTTGAAACCACAAAATCTACAAAAGTGGAAAACTGTCGTTTTTATAATATTTAATAAGATAATATCTAGGCCTATATAATAACCGAGTTTCAAAAATACTCGCGTTTTGATTTGAAAATAATTTTAGTATCCAAAAATCTCTGCGTGAGAGGTTTACGGATGCTTAAAATTATTTTCAAATTAAAACGCGAATATTTTTGAGATTCCGTTATTATAGAGTCCTAGGTAATATCTTATAAAAATTATAAAATTACAGTTTTAAATTTTTGTAGATTTTGTGGTTTCAAGCCCTTATATTTCTAAAACACAGTTTTCAATTTCTTACTCGAAAGTAAAGCATATTGCTGCATAGTGCTATATAAATTATCATCCGCTGATAAAATATCTTAGTAGATGGAAAAGGGGGCTACTGGGGCAGGGGGTTGGGGGTGGGGACCGGGGGACACACGGCGGCCATCTTGGATCCCGTCCACCATCTTGGATGACCTTGACCTTTTGCAGTCGCCATCTTGGATTGCATCACTTCCGGTCGTCATCTTCTTCCGGTCGCCATCTTGGATTGCATCACTTTTTCTAGAATTTTCTACTCTGTCATTCCATGGCTCCCCAGACCAACACCCCCTTCTCTAGAATTTTCTGCTCTGTCATTCCATGGCTCCCCATTCCAATCC